>CM030360.1:146146483-146361748 GCA_017893485.1 Hemerocallis citrina
TCACTATATGTTTGCTGAGCTGCCGGTTGTGGAGCAGTCTCTCTCGTTGCAGACTCCTCATTGAGCCCACAGGCTGACGACTCAATAATAGTGGTGGTGTTTTCCGTTGCGGTCCCCTCAATGGGCCCGCTACCCATCTGACAAATTGTCTGATTGTTCGAAAATATAGATTTACAAGTCCCAGAGGCAGTAGAGTGTGTTTTGGGCCCCTCTTGCTGGAACCATTTGAGGATAACGTTAAATCTCCTCCGCGATCCAACATATCGCTTGTCTCGAATTGAGTGCATGCCAGTTGTTTTAAGTGGGCAGTAGGCTTACCCCCTATGCCAGCTGGCAACGAGGGGTTGGTGGGTGTGTCGGCAAGTTCTGAAGGCGCTGTAAACGATGAGAGCGGATTGCTTAACGAAGCTTTTAAAGTTCCTTTTTCTTTTTCCTTCGTTACCAAGGCAACGAGCGCTTCTTCTTCACTCTTGTCTCCATCCCCAAATCTGCCTATCTCCAAAAGCCTCTCTTTGTTACCCACTCCCTCAGCGCCAAACTCGCTCTCCTTGGGCTCTTTTTCCTGAGATTGAGCAGGTCTTCGCTCGTATTTTTCCCTAGAGTGGTCTCTGCTTCTTGTCACGCTTGCTTCAAAGGGGCTCTTTTTTCCTTTTCTATTGAAAACCAGCTCTTTGTAACCCACTCTCTGGTCGAAAGTTCGCTTTCGCCTGCCAACTGCCCCAGACTGGAGGTGTCCTGCACCAACTCCTGTCTCGGAGCCTGCATGTTACTGCAGAGAGTAGTTTTTCCCTTTTTGGGCTTTGTAAGCCCTGTCCCTCCCCTCTGAGCCACAACGCTTTCCTCCAAAATAGGGGTGTTGAGTCGATCCACCGTTTGATCCGACGAGTTGAAGGTTCAAGAGGACTTTTGACCGTTGGATCTGACGGCGAGACTCCTGCCTCGATATTCTTTGTACGGAGGGACTTTTTTTGGCCGTATCCCTTTTGCCGGAGTCTCTTGGCGCTACTCCTGCCCCATTGCCACCTTGAGAATCTCCCGGTGAGCCCTTTCCACTTCGTGGGAACCATCTATTGTGAGGCATTTTGTTGGCGAGACCACTTGCTTGTAGGTCCTGTTATCTCTGAGGGCTGTTTTAGTCACAGGGGAGATGCTAGCCGCCTGTTCCTTTGGCGCTTCTACTCTCTTGTCTAGCACAAACCTGACAAGATACGATTCTTCGAAGGAATACACCTTGGCAAAGCGCGGCATCAAGGAAATATCAGTGCTTCTGATAAGTACCCTTGCCGAGACCATCTCCGACCGTCGCACCGTCTTCTCATCTATCTCTTCCACACTCCCGAACTCCGCAACTATCTCTTGAAGAGCTTCCCTCTTCCAAAAGTGCAAGGGTACGTTATGAATCCAAATCCAGAATTTTTCTCCCTGTGGGAGCTCAGCTCCGAATGTCGGCGTCCAAGCGCTGAATTCAATTTGGAAATATCCAAAGTCGACAATCCCCAAGCTTACGACCTCTATGACTTTCTCCGGCGAGGGGAATGAGACCAGAAATTGCAAATGGCACAACTTCTTAGCGACCCAATCTCTATGGGCTCTCATCGGCCATTTTTCAGTAAGCGCTTGTGTGAGGTGTGTCTCCAAAGGCCTTCCTGCTTTGACTTTGGCAATAGCACACCAATGCTGCAGCCATCGTTCTTCGCTCTTTATGATCTCCAGGCTCTTTGCCAATCGGATATCCGTGGGGTGATCAGGGGATCTCTTCATGGCTTTGGGTTTCCACCACATTGGTACATACATAAGAGAGATGCCCCCACTTCATGCATTTGAGGCACCGTACTTCTTTGGTGCACTCACTCCTGTAGTGGCCTAGATCTCCGCAGTTGAAACACGGGGCCGGCTTACGCTTGCCCTTCCTTTGCTTCTTCTTGTGTTGGAGCTGAGCATCTTGAAGGTTAGTGGAGATGGTCTCATTTTTATTTTTCTTCCCCCGCACCCGAACCCACTGCCCCTCCCTCTCCTCATCGCCAGAGTTCCCATCTTCTATAGTCCCGTCTAGCGCAACCCCTTGAGGGTCTCGCTTGGCGTTGGATTTAGTTGCAGGGCTCTCCAGAGGTGTTGGAATTGGGGGGGTGGTCGTGGCATTTTTTCGTGATTCATGGTGGGATTGGGGAGGGTGGTCATGGCATTTTGTCTCCCTGTGAATGTTGTGGTGATGGAGGGGGTCAGATGGGAAATGGTGATGTTGGTGGGATTGGGGAGGGTGGTCATGGCATTTTGGCTCCCTGTGGATGTTGTGGTGGTGGGGGAGGTCAGACGGGTAATGGTAATGTTTCGGCGAGGACTGCTGTGGTTGAAGAAGTGGTAGGTACATTGGTTTGGTGTTGGTGTTGGTGTTGGTAGGAGAGTGATGTTGTCTGTGTGTAACATGATCGTTATCTCTCTGATAGTGGCCCCTGGGGTGGAAGTGATGGAGCTGTAATGGTGGGGTTTTCTTACGCCTATACTGGCCAGTAGGAGGACCTCATCGTTGGGCCCTTCCTCCGTAAGACTCCTCTTGTCGGTGATGTTGTTCGGAGCGATGATGATCGTAGTTCCTCCCCTCACGACGTCGATGTGCACGTTGGTGTACACGCATAGGGAAGCAAACACATCTGAGCTCACGACCTCCTCTCTCAAGAGGATGTGGGATCATCTGTAGGGGGGCCACCGGAGGGGGGATTGGGGTGTTCACTTCATTAGGCAGTGTGGGTGGAAGAGGTTGTTGTTCGGGGTGCTGATGAGGTAGTGGTCGGCTCCGAAAGTGGAGCAGCAGCTGTGGTAGGCATTGGTGCTGGCGTCGGTGGGTGGTGGACCCTCTCATTGGGCCCGCACCCACTGAGCTCAAGTACCGACAGCAAGGTTGAAGGCATGTAGGCGTTGGGAAGAAGAAGTGAGGTTAGAGAAAGAGAAGAGAGCTCTGGTGAGAAACTAGTTGGTATGGGGTTCAGTCGCCGGAGATGAGAGTCAGTAAGGCAGAGGGGATGGGGTTAGGTAGGAGCTCCATTCAGTCGCCGGAGATGATATGTCTGAAAATATTGGCTGTTAGCTTCTATGATGGAAGATAAAGTTTGAGTAATGCTACACCTACTACCAAATCTACTTTCTCTTTACTATCTTTGGTGGCACACTACTATTGGATATTTATACCACATACTTTATAATAATCTCCACTAATAATGTGTCATCTAAGGTAGTAAAGGAAAAGGTAGTCGATTTGCTAGTAGGTGTAGCATTACTCATAAAGTTTTTGATAAATTTTATAAAACCGTACTAATTTTCACGAATTTGCACTTCTCCCTATACAATTTTTTTGGGACAACTTATTTTACTATTATATAAATTATTTGACGCTTTAGTGAAAACTAATTGATATTGTCTATTATAGCATGAAATGTTCATTTTACACTTCCAAATTCAGCAAGTTTTATGTTAAAAATAAAATAAATACCCCCCCCCCCCCCCCCCCCCCCCCCGCGACACACACACACACACACATCTCTTTCTATATCATTTCCTTCTAAAAAATAATCCACACCCAAATTCAATTCCAAATTTGAATACAAATTTACACTCGAAGCTAATCATCACATTCATTCTCAAACCCAATTTAAACCCAAATCAAAGTCCAAATTCAAATTCAAATCTAAATCACGCAAACCCGAAAGTACTCTTCTCTCTCTTCCCTCTTCCTTCTCAAACCCAACCCATTCCCCTCTTCTTCTCTTTCCTCTTTATCCTCCTCTTCTTTCTCCCACAAACTCAATCTGAATTGAACTCAAACTTATCCTAAATCATCTTACTCATTACCCTCCTCTTTACTCTCAATGTTCTTATCTCAAATACAACTCAAACCCGAATCCAAATTTGAATCCAAATTTGAATCCAAACTCACATAAACCCAATCACCTCTCTCTCTAACATCTTCTCTCCCTTCCTCCTTGCCCTCTCAAATCCAACTTCAAACTCATCCAACTAATTCTCCTCTTCTCTCAATCCATCCAACCATTATAAATTTCATAAGTTACTTTTAAAACTATTTTTTATTAATGATAATAGGGAAATATAAGGGGAAAACCAATATAGGGTAGTATAAATCATTACAAAAAATTTCATGTGTCATGTGACGTCATATGGTAGGAAAATAGACGGAGTATGATAGATCACCTAACAGAATATAACAGCGGTAGGGTAAATTGTCAACAAAAAAATGTTTGGTAGGATGGGGTACAAATTCAAGAAAACTCGGTAGGATTTTGTGAAATTTATCCCAAAGTGTTTGTTGCTTTATATGACAAAACAATGTTGATTTTCGTTCTTTGGCTAAAATGATTAATTAAGAAACTCATTAGAGAGTAATCAAATAAGATGATGTCATGTGTGTTATAACTTATATAGACAGAAGTTAATTTTCTCATAAATAATTTAAATAGAATTAAATCGCTGTTCTAATTTAACCCCAAGTGTACTGTTTTGCAAACAGTGAAGTTCACTATAAATAAAGAACAGAAAGAGATAATGTATCTTCGATTCTGACCTTGATGATGATGAACAAATAGACTAAGGCTTGCTAAGCAATTTCCTTGAGACTTTATTTCCTCTACTGGTAGAGTGCGCACAGTGTTGTCAGCATTAGTCTCCCAAAATACAATAGTATGACTCCAATTAACCGACATTGGAATAATGGAGGCTCTAGTGAGATGGATATGAACACTTTCTTTGTTTAAAGTTAGCACGAGTAATGGATATAAAAATGGAATGACAAGTTGATCAGATGTGTCCTCTATTTATAAGCATTACGTATTTAGCAGTTGCAACTACTCAGGAAAACCGTCCTATGATAGTTGCAATGGCTCAGGAAATGGCTTGTCCTGTGACGGTTTCAGCCTTTCAGAAAAATGAGAACTGTCATGTAGTAAAAAAAAAGTCATGAGTTCACACCAGAGCCCGAGCCCAGCCCCAGCCCCGCTCGGTCCTGCCCAGTGCAGGCGACGTGTAGGTTTCAAACTGAAGCCCAAGCCACTTTGGGTGTTTTCTCCCTCGGGAGAAAACCTTTGTACCCACAAAAGCACGACTTTTATGCTAACATTTTAAATTATTAATGTACTTCCATCTTTACTTTTGTTCGATGTGGGACTAAAATTTAATGTCACATACCAAGCAGAGAAACCAAATTTTCAATTCAACATGCTAACTTCGGAGGCAAATATCTCATTCATTTAAAATCAATTTTGGACATGTGAATAAATTATCTTATTTGTATTAATGAGTAGAATAAGCTTGAACTTTGAATGACTCCGTTCATACATATTTCCAATGATCCACCACATGAATGATGATTTGCGTCTCCCCTACACAAAAAGGTAAATGTCACAGAGTACAATTGGATCAATGTCACATCATGGATTGGTAAATATTTCACTTTGAACTTTCCCTTGTTAAAATTCATCGAATATACTTGGCTACTCAGTGAAATATTTCATCTTGAACTGTCAGCTGTTAGTGTATACCAACACAATAAATATTGTCATCTTGAACTGTCAGTTGTTAGTGTATACCAAGACAATAAATTTTACACAATATTGTGTCCCTCATATCCAATATCTCGGTTGTGTTCATTTTGGCTCTGCACAATTCTCAGTTTTGAGAGTGTTTTAGAGAATTTCATCCTTATAAAATTTGCATAGAGCTGGCCCATCCCACATTTACATAGGTGACCACATCCATAAAGAGTATCCTATAATACTCCACTTGTGATTTTCAAGATATGGATGTCATGAAAAGCATTGCTTGACCTATTAATACTTCTATAGGCATGCATTTATTTTGCACCATAGGAATGAGAAGGAAATTGATGCTTCTTTTTTCTGTGTAGGAGAAACAGATGATGAGTTCTTGGATTGAAGCGGAAAGTTCATATCACAGCCGTCGATCTGGTGCGAATGTGAGGATAGTATTTGATTGAATTTGAGGATCTGGTAGTGGTTGCGCTGGTTGCTAATATATGGAAAACCTACAAAGATTGTTTGAAAAAACAGGGGTGGATTCCGACGATAGACCGTCCAACAATTATCAGTAACCAGAAGTAAAAAACTGAATTTTGTGGGCAAAATGTTGATTACCTGATCATGGAGGAGGTAGAGCTGTCGTTATCGGCAATGAAGGGGGGCAGCTATTGGGAAGATTCCATAACCAATTTGGAAGATCCCCCAATTCAAGGGACATAATTAGTTATTATCTTTCTAGTAACCGCCTTCGATGAGTGGTTCTCTCATGTGTGGACGTTCGGAGGAGAAGAAGGCAGTATTTGTCTTTCAGAACCCCAAAGTAACTTTCCAGACACATTTATTAGTTTTCCACAATTCTAATTATTTCCCAAAATTTTCAATTAATTTTCCCGAATGAATAATTATTTACTATATTTTTAATTAAAATTCTAAATTAATAAGTGCTTTTCAGAAATTTTAATTAATTTTCTGAGTTTATAATTATTTTTTAGAATTTTAATTAATTAGTCCAAGTTTTTTAATTATTTGTGGAATTATTAACTGATTTTCCGAATTTATAATTATTTTTAGGAAATTAATCAAAAAATAAGATGATGGCATGAATTTTGAGAAGATGACATGGTCAGTATTAGGCATTGCTCATGACTGGCTCGAAGTCCACACCGAGCGCCGACCTTATGTGCCTCAGTGAAACGAGAGGTGAAGTAGCAAAATTGAGATCTTTTCACGTGAGAAGCAAATGAGTTCACTAATGTCACTAAAACTATGGAAAGCACATGCATAGCACGTGAGTTGGCTGATGTCAACACCTCTGTAAAAGCACGTGCGCTGCACATGAGTTGATTGATCTCATCGCTGTGGAAAATGAGGAGTTCTTCTCTTATCAGCTGTTGGATTGAATCGTAGGGCTAGGATTCTTTGTGGATATCGAGGAGTTTTTCACTGCCCACTTATATATATATCCCTCTCACCCCCTAATTTCTCAATTTGCGTTCTTTCTCTTGTTTGCGGAGCCTCTCTCTCTAGAACTCTTTTAGTTCACCGACACGTTTTCTGATCACCTTTCTGATATCAGAATCCAGGTAAAGTATTTTTAAATTATATCAAGAGTTCAATCCAGCACCTCCACCACCTCCACCTCCGACCGTGACGACCAAGCCTCTTCATCCACCTCCTGGTCTGGTCCGATAGGAATCGTGCAAAATGTTTAATCTGAGTCTTCTTTCACAGAAGAGAAACAGGAAGTGGAAGAATTCAAAGTTCGTTCCCACGATAAAGAAGATGAAAGAGGGGGGGAGGGGGAATGGAAGTGGAGGAGGAAGAGTAATGAGAGGAGGTAATGGAAGAGGGCAGCGAGGAGGAAGTGCATTTGGAGTCTCTTGGAGCTTTTGCTAAGTGGTTCAACTACTATAAGGTCTTTTGAGGTGGATGTTTCTCCAACTTTCTAATATAATTTTATTAGTAGAATGCTAAATTCTAGAATGTATATGTGTGAATTGTTAGATGCATGATAGCCTATATAGATTGAGTATTCATGTTTAGATTATGTGTTTTTGATTAAATGTGTGAAATTATGATATGATTGATTTGGGAACATTTTTAAATTTTTGTTTTCAGTTTTAGTTGCACTTCAGAAAATCATATCTATTAAACTAGATGAAATCTAGAGCTAAATTTTTTATCGGAGCATATTATATATGTCAAGAACATCTCCTTAAAATTTCATAATATTTGGATGTGGTTTACTATTTTAATAAAATCCAAACTTAGGACTGGTTGGTAGTTGGCTAGTTGCCGGAAATTTGTATGCATTTTGGATTTTGATCATTTTGGCATTTTAGATGCAGTATTTTGAGAAATGTCAAAACTAAGAAGTTGAAGTTGACTTTTTAACCTTTCTTTAGAGTCTAAGAAATCAACTTTCCATGAAGAATAGAATTTAAAATGAATTTTACAAGAATGTACAGTGGCAGCCTGTATAACATTTCGACCTGACTGTGGATTTTGAAGAATTCGGGATTGCAGACACAATATTTTGGAGAAACTTATAACTACAAATTTATAGTAGACTTTTATACATTTAATTTGATCTAAAGAACATAAAGTTTCATGAACTATGGAATAATCTGTGATTTTTACAAGTAACATGAGCAACAGTTTTTCGAATTTTGAACCAACTATTTTGCAAATGAATTTAGACAAAATAATTGAGGATGAATTTAAATGATCTTAACTACAAAGTCGTAGTAGACCCATTTATGTTTCCTATGAAAATAAAAAATCTATTTTTGGAGTAATATTGGAATTTATATGATTTTTACAATACCATTGGGTTGATGTCTCAAGTTGAACATTCAAATAGTGGATTATATACAGATGTTGTTACCTTGAATCGAAGTTGATGAACAAATAGTCTTGGATTATTGGTTAATGCATGTGGCTTAGGATCTTTGAGATTGTAGGTTTGAGTCGTGATGAGCTCGAATTTGGTAGTATTTACTGTATTTAAGTATATTGGAAATATAAACTGATTTCTGCGAAAATATTTTGATGGTAATTTGTACAAACATTAGTGTCAATCCCTCGTTATGAAATCCCTCGGACCTATGTAGTATGAAATCCGAACAAGTATGCATTAGTGTCATCGTAGTATAGTGTCTGCATTAAGCATTATGTCATATCATACACTAACATAATTAGGATAAACACTTTTTTATGTTTTCTGCATTCTTTTTTAGTTTAGTGCTTGTCCAAAATTTGGATGGAAAAGAATTCCAATATCATTTCAAGTTTGTGTTTGCCAAAGCAGAAAAATCGATGTATTATAGGCATTGCGTCAGTTGTATGCAACTGACGTGCCCACAGTTTCCTAGTTGCATAATTGGACTTGGCATGGACTTGAAGTCACTATGATGGGTTGTCATAAGATTGAAGAGCTTCCATTATTACACGTTGTATTGTACTTATTCATTTCCGTTGTGTTATTGTAAAGAACAATGTTGTAAATGGAACAGTTTTAAATTCCTTGTATTTTTGTACGAATTTGAAGTAAAAGATCATGTTTGTGCTACGAATTACATGTGTTTGGAATTCGGGACGTTACATCGGAGGGCGCTATGCATTTGGCAGACTCATTCCTGATGGAACTGCGATGAATCCCAGGAACACGGATTGGTGTGCGTATCGATCATAAAAGTTTAACAGATTTAATACGTGATCTAACCCTATATAGCGGAATCTAGGGTTCACGAATTATACCTGCGATGAGAAGAAGACGATAGTTTCTGGCAACTTCGAGCCGTCTGCGACCCCAATATCTTCTGCATGTATTCCTTCCTCGGGTTGGACGTCGTGTGGGCGACGGTCTACCAACCTTTCTTCTCCTTGGCTGACCTCTCTTTCTCTCCTTACGTGAAGCACGAATTTAGAGAAAACTTCTTATCTCTGATGATTGATAATGATGGCCAGAGAATAGAGGATATATATAAGGCTACGACAGGGACCATGAGGAGAAATTAGGGTTAGGTCTCCTAACGAATCTGGGTATCCCGTGTTCAGCCCGAACACACAACCCAGGCCCATTAACAATAGCTCGGTCCACTAAGGAGCTATTGTTGCACTACCTTCCTAATCCCAAATTATATTTATGGACTCCTTTTATTATATGCTCGTTGAGCTCCCCATGTTAAGATATCGAATGTCCGTCGATCAAATTAAGTTACTGACAACTATATTGATCAACATCTTTTATTCCTTAAGTAGTACCACTCAACTTTATTTGTCGTGTCGGATGTAATCCACCTGCAGGGTTTACATGACAATCCTTATGAGCTCCTTAAGGGGACATCATCAACCCGACGTATCGGGACATGGATTCCTTTTACAATCAACAGCCCATCATACATACAATGCTATTACCCAATTCATAGATGTTGTTGATCCATAATGAATCTCACTTTTTTATGAGTCAAAGTAATGCACACTGCATATACATGTCTGTTATTATATCTGGATTAAGAGCATAAGCATCCATAATAACAGAGGTGTTTGTTCTCTTTTGTAGTCAGTACAAAGAGAACAACCTCAAGTGGTCCTGTTCAATACACACAAAGTGTACTAGTGTAAACCTATAGTCAAGATAGATTAATACCATATTACACTACAATCTTTCCAATGGATTATCCAAGTCCGTCTAGGTTGTGAACTATTTATATATTCCATAGGGAACTGATAATATGATCTTCTGTGTGTCACCTCACACCATATTATCAACCTTATAGAATATCAGATACTTGCATTAATATTATAATAAATACAATATACAAACATATGCCCATATGATTCTCATTCAAAAAAATAAGGAAATAAAGTTAATACAAAAGTGATGCTTTCAGTATATAACTCTAACAATTCCTTCAAAAGAAGCTTGTAGAGAAGGAATTGAAGATAAACCAATTGAAGGTGGAGTTCGAAGTGGCGGGGTCGCGAGCCACCTCTCTTCCTAGTGGTTGGACATCCGTCCGAGGCCCGTCTCCAATTGTCTGGTTGGAGCCGACGAACCCGGGAGATGCCAAGAGCGGAGTGGCTGGATTGTCCAGTATGGCTAGCTTTCGGGAAGGACCCGATTGGCCGATTGAGGTACAGACCAGATCGGTTGGTCTCGAGTTGTTAGCGTGAGTCCAACGAGGTGTGCTCCCACCGAGGAGGCTCCTTAGGCGACCCCTACCACTTTTTATGTCTTGTTGTATCTTGTTGTAGTTCTTCGGGTGTACCGAATGTAACAATATGTATTTAACCCTCCATTTTCTGAGCATGTAACTGCAGAAATGTTTAAGTCCTCGATGCTTAAAGTAATGTTCTCAGTAATATTTGTTTCTGATGTGTTGACATTCTTTTTTAATTGGTAGTCTCTAGTAGAATGATCAGACTTCCCACAAATCCAACGGTGCCCACTAAACTTCTTATTAAACCTTTGGTATTTGGATCATTGGTCAGAAGCTTTCCTCTTATTGGAATTCTTCTTCTTGTTATTAGAGTTTTCCTTGTGATTTTTGAAGTTCTCCTCAACATGTACTTTAGTCTCCCCGCTTGTGGTCTTGTTCATCCCACAGTTGTCTACCTCAATCTTAAGCCCGACGATAAAATCTTCTAAGGAAATTTCCTCCTTTATATGCTTAAGATAATATCGGAAATCTTTCCAAGACGGAGGCAACTTTACAATACTTGCTTCTACTAAGAAAGACTCACTAACACTATGACCCTCTGCTTCAATCTCGTGCATGATGATTTGAAGCTCTTGCATCTGGACAGTCACAGACTTGGAGTCCACCATTTTGTAGTCCATAAATACATCAATGATAAGTTTGTTCAAACTAGCATTATATGTCTTTTACTTCTTTGCCAGAGCGTTCCATAAGGTTTTTGCAGTAGTCAACGGACAATAAACCTTGTATAGTACTTCATCTAAGCAATTCAAAATATAAGTTCTGCAAATAAAGTTTGAATGCCTCCAAGCATCAACTGCTGCAAACGCCTCATTGAGTTTACCCATCCGTTGGCTTAGATTCTTCCTCCTCGAGAAACCTATCCAACCCAACAGTTGTGAGATAGAAGAGCATTTGCTCTACCAAGTCTTGAAATCAGTCCCTTTGAAATTCTCAATCTTGTTATGCATACTTGTGACCACTATTGGAAGTTTCATTTTGGTAGTCATTATTTTGTCTACAAAAAAAATTTCTTTAAGTTGTTATAACTTACGTAGACAGAGGTTAATTTTCTCAAAATTAATTTAAACAGAATTAAATTCATAATCGAATTTAACCCCAAGTGTACTATTTCGCAAACAGTGAAATTCACTATAAACAAATAACATAAAGAATATAATATATCTTCAATTTCGACCTTGATGATGATGAATGAATAGACTGAGACTTGCTAAGAAACTTCCTTAAGACTTTTTTCCTACTAATGGTAGGGTGCGCACAGTGTTGTCAGCTGTAGTATTTCAAGATACACCAGTCTGACTCCGCTTAACCGGAACTAGAATAATGGAGGCTCAAGCGAGATGGATATGAGTGTTTTTTTTGCTTAAAGTTAGCATTGGTAATGGATATGAAAAAGGAATGACGAGTTGATTAGATTCAATCTCTATTTATAGGCATCACGCATTTAGCAGTTGCAACTGCTCAGAAAAATCGTCCTATGATGGTGTCAGACTTTCAGAAAAATGAGAACCGTCATGTAGCAACAAATGAAAAGCCATGGTTTCACACAATAGCCCAGGGCCCAGTGCCCAGGGCCCAGCCAACCCAATAGGGTGTGAGTCTCAAACTAAAACTAAAGCCCACTTTCGGTGTGTTCTCCCTGGAGAAAACCTTTATGCCCACAAAGGCACAACCTTTATGCTAACTTTTTAACTTATTAATTTGCTTTCATCCTTACTTTTATTATATGTGGGACTAAAATTTAATGTCGCGTACCAAACAAAAAAATCAAATTTTCATTTATTTAAAATCCGTTTTGAACATGTGAATACATTATCTTATTTATCTTAATAAGTAGAATAAACTAGAACTTTGAATTGCTCCATTCAAACTGATTTCCAACAATGTGTACTCGTTGCCAAGGACATTGCATAGAATATTAATCTTATCACTACATATGTTTTACATATATTTTGCTAGTTAGTAAATGTAACAAAACTACAAGAGAACTCAATGTTGATGACGAAGTTTCCAAAGTCTATTTTAGATTTTATTTTTTGATAGCAGAAGTCTATTTTAGACAAATGTGATATAATGAGGTCATGTTCTACTGGCAGATAAATACGAGATCTAGATCTAGGTTATAATGTTTTCATGTGGATTCATGGAAATGACAACCAAAACTTTGGGAAATAACATTGGTGTCACATTCATGAGTGAATTAGCCAAACAAAACTGACAAGTAATAATTACTGAAACAAAAGGATAACCAAATGTTTTAATTTCAAACTAGATGGAAGAACTGTCTTATAACTCTCTTGTTTGGATCCATATTTCATTAGCTTGATCATTACATGCCCTTTCTAATTTTTATCAATGAACCGTTCCAAAATTCAATAATAAAATACATAATATACATAAAATGCGTATTGGATATTTGCTTACAATCTACATTTAGGAAACATTCTTCCAATTAAATAGTAGTAATAGACTAATACCACGACAACAATAATGATAAAGTCTTTTTTTCCAAATAGTTGGAGTCGGCTACATGAATCCTGATTTTTCATTCGGTTCAGTTTAGCGCAATATTTTCTATAAGGCCACATGTGATTATATATTTTCTCATCATTTCCACACAAATAAGTTTAGGTCTTCCTCTACCCCTAACTCTACCCTCAATACTTACCAAATCACTCTTTCTAACGGGGGCCCTACTAGGTCTACGTGTGATATGTCCAAACCACTTGAGGCAATTCTCTCTTAATTTATCTTGGATATGAGCTATCTTTACCATGTCTCGTATATGCTCGTTTCTAAGGTTTTACCACACATCCATCTTATCCCCATCTCCGCTACACTCTTTTTTTAGACATGTTGCTTCTTTATTGCCCAACACTCTGCTTCATACATCATTGATGGTCTAATAGTCATCCTATAAAAATTTTTCTTCTCCTTCAAAGGTATACAGTAATAGACTAATACTAAAAAATATTAAAATTAAAGTTGTATGTGACCAATATATATTGAAAATTAATAGTCAATGATGCAGATCTCATTCACTATTTATATACTGGTAATTTACACATGCGATGCACAATTTAATAAATATTTTTGTTTAAAAGTTAAATCTCCTAAGTAGCCTAGTCATAAACTTGAGATCTCCATCACATTAGTTGTGTAAGCGTGGTGCACGTAAGTTGGATAACATCAACTCTCCCATTATAATATTATTATTACTAGAGATTATAGATTATAGATTAAAAAAAAATTTAAATGCATTTACAATATATGTTATTACTTACATGCAAATGTGAACTATACTGTTGTTGTTGATTTTGGCGTAGGAGCAAACAGATGAATTTGTGGATTCTTTAGGACACAAATAAGGCAAACCTGCTGACTTTCACCGGCATTTGACTGATTTCTTGCCGCTGTCGTTAACCTGCAAAATGTTCGATACACCGGGATGGATCCCGGCGACGAACCCTCCGACACTCAAGTCAGTAATCGGAAGATTATGAAAGAGCGTTTATGCAAAAAAATATTGATTACCTTGTTATGGTAAGGGAGAGGGGTATTTATAGTCGCCTTAAGAGACAGTTTATAGAAAATCATTTATCTTTATGTCTCGGTGTTTTTGGATAAGATGTAGAGTTTAAACTCGTTTCATGATAAGAGATGTAGTTTAAACCGCCTCTTAGAGATAACTATGAATTTGAATTACTCTTTAAATATCTAAACTGGTAGTAAACGGATTGCTACCCATACCCAATAGGACAGATCCATTTTTGGGTTATTGGGCTTCGAAGAAAGACCCAGTTCCCATGTCGGACCCGTTCGTAGGTGAAATTCCTGTTTCACCCCTGAGAGTTTTAAGATTCGTACTCGATTTGAAAGGTCTTGATTTAATCCCATTTTTAACCATATCACGGGCTCTCCACTCCCGAAGACTGAGTTTAACAGCCTTTGGGGAGTAGTTTTCTTGTTTTAATGGCATACGAGATTTTATCGGAGTTCTTTTGGAGCTTTAGAATAGCTCACGGGGCTTAATAGCGTTCAATTGAGCCTGCCTCGTACTCAAACATGTTTGTGGGATCTTCTGGATTTTCCATTGATTTTTCAAAATTTTAATTATTTTTCAAATTATTTATTCAATTTCGCGAAGTAACAATCTATTTTCAAAAAGTATTAATTAATCGTTCTAATTAATAATTATTTATCCAGGAGTTCAAAAATATTTTTCCCGAATTTATAACTATTTTTAGAATTTTTTATTAATTTTCTTGAATTTTTACTTATTTTCGCAATTTTTAAATAATTAATTCGAATTAATAATAAAAATAAAAGAATTAATCAATTAAATACCGACGTGGCGCAATCTGGAGCGTCGATCATGTCACTGGCGCGATTTTTCGAACGATCAGGACGGTTGATCTGCCGCTTGATGACACGGCTTAATCTGAACGCTCTGATCGTGGGTGCGGATCGGAGGGGGGAGTTTCCCCCTCTTTCATGCTCGGAGCCACGTTCGCTCGGAATTTGGTTCTGAGGGACGTGGCTCAATCTAAGCCGTCGCTTGATCAAGCACGAATTTTGAGGCAACGTTTTTTTCCCATTTTCACGCTCAGAGCTGCGTTTGCTCGGAATTTGGTTTTGAGGGACGTGGCTCAATCTGAGCCGTTGGATCTTTATCAAGCGCAGTGCAAATTTTAAGGCAATGTTTTTTTCCCCCATTTTCATGCTTGGAGCCGCGTTTGACGTGGCTCAGTCTGAGCCATTAGATCCTCATCAAGCGTGAATTCTGAGACGAAGTTCTCCTTAATTTCACGTTCAGGGACACATTTGCTCGGATTTGGCTCTGAGGGACGTGGCGTCATCAGGGCCTTCTGATCTTGATTAGGCACAAATATTGAGACAAAGTCTTCCCCAATTTCACGTTCGAGGACACGTTTGCTCGGATTTGGCTCCGAGGGACGTGGCGACATCAGGGTCGTCTGATCTTAATCAGGCGCGAATATTGAGACAAAGTTTTTCCCAATTTCACGTTTGGGGACACGTTTGCTCAGATTTGGCTCCAAGGGACGTGGCGACATCAGGGCTGTTTGATCTTGATCAGGCACGAATATTGAGGCAAAGTTTTCCCCAATTTCACGTTCGGGGAAACGTTTTCTTGAATTTGGCTCCGAGGGACATGGCGACATCAGGACCGTCTGATCTTGATTAGGCACAAATATTGAGACAAAGTTTTCCCCAATTTCACGTTCGGGGACACGTTTGCTCAGACTTGGCTCCGAGAGACGTGGCGACATCAGGGCCGTCTGATCTTGATCAGGCACGTATATTGAGGCAAAGTTTTCCCCAATTTCACGTTCGGGGATACGTTTGCTCGAATTTGGCTCCGAGGGACGTGGCGACATCAGGACCGTCTGATCTTGATCAGGCGCGAATATTGAGGAAATGTTTTCCCCAATTTCACGTTCGGGGACACGTTTGCTCGGATTTGGCTCCGAGGGACGTGGCGACATCAGGGCCGTCTGATCTTGATCAGGCACGAATATTGAGGTAAAGTTTTCCCTAATTTCACGCTCGGGGATACATTTGCTCGGATTTGGCTCTGAGGAATGTAGCAAAATCAGGGCCGTCTGATCTTGATCAGGCACGAATAATGAGACGAAGTTTTTGTTCTTGCGTTTGACCGGTCAACAGGTCTATTGGCGTTGCTTGAATTTTCACCTTTTTGTATTTTGTTGCTTAGTATTCGATGTTCACTTGGGCTTTTTACTGGTCTTGCGGGCCCAAAAGTCTTGGAAGCCCAAGCGACGCCCCTCGCTCACTATAAGTTCTCACTCCTCACACCATCCTCTTATTCTTTACTATTACTCTTGTAAAAAAATTCTTTCACTCTCGGGTGGCTCCACTAGAAGTCGCGGTCAAGCATTTGATTTTCCGGTGATATATTCTGACCGTAGCCGTCACATCAAGGTAAATATATATTCACTTTTATATATTTTACGAGATGTCTAGGGTTTCTTCGGGAAGTGAGACCTCCACCTCGGACCGCGAAGGGGACCAACAGTTGGTGGTTACCCCGGTAGTGGAAATGGAGAAGATGGTGGTAGGATTGGTGGTCACTGAGACTATATGGAGGAAGAGAGGCATGCTGGGGCGTTGGGACGGCTTTCGGGTCCCTAAACGGGCCTTGGCAGAGTTCGGGAGTACTTAGACGACCTTTTGGCGAAAGTTGTGTACAGAATGTCGGCTTCATACGAGAAGAGCAGGCCGAAAGAACATTCTGAGGTTGACGACATCCCCTCCATGTTAATGGAGAAGGACTTGGTTTGGATCCGAGAGACTTTCAAGATTTTGAAGGAACTCACTATCCTTCTTCCGGGTGCGGGTATCCGAGCCTGCACGACGACTTCCCCCGAACTATGTGTTTTCCCATTCGATGCATTCTTTGTCGGTCTCTGCCTACCGTATTCCCCCATTCGTGGCCGAGGTGCTGCAATGGTACGACTTAAGCCTGATCTAGTATATGCCAAACATGTGGATGCATGTCAACGTATTTTTCTGCCAAGCGATAAGGGTCGTGCCTCAACTCACCATTCTCCGAAGACTCTACCGTATCCATCGGAAGAGTAGGGTGGAGTACCGGTACTATTTATCACCGCATCGGGGTGTGAAGCTGATAGAAAACCCTGATTCTATTAAGTTTTGGAAGGAGAAGTACTTCTTGATCTGGAGCAATGCGTCGTGGAACATTCCCACTAGGTAGAGGGAGGAGGTGCCAAAATGGGTGAAGGCCGAGCCGGTGTTGACTCCGGAGGAAGATGAGATCGTAGCCAAACTCCTTGCTCGTGAACCCTTGGGTTGGAAGGAGTTAACCGAGGAGGTTCTCTTCAGTGGGGATCTTAGTCCGATCGACCCTAGTACACCCCATATTTGTTATTCTTTTAATTCGAGCTTCCCCCTTTTCTTTTTCACATGCCCATCTCTCTGTAGTCTTTCTTTTTCACAAAGGCTTCGAAAATGGACTTCAGGGCGACGTTGCTCGACTGAGGCGAATTTAGCAACAAGGCCCCCGATGGGAGGAAGAGGAAAAGGACAACCTCAGAGCTGCAGTCTGCCAAAGTTGTGAAGACCCCGGTGTCGACAATGCCGGTGGTCAACTTAGAATTTGAAGCCTCTGCCTTGCTTGCCTCCCCCTCTCTGACTTTTGAAGGAACTTCCATCGAGCAGGTATTGGCACTCGAAGCCCCTCCTCTAATAGCGGCAGCAGAGACAATTCTTACCGAGGAGCACAAGAAGCTCTTCGTCCCTGAGTGGCGTGTGATAATGCACAATGGTTTCCTCGATGATTCCATCAGCTGTATGCAAGCTGTTCGGCACTTGCCGATCCCAAAGGATCGGGTTGCCCTGAAGGCGAGGACGGTCGGTGACGACGCCCTCGAGATTACCAAGGCGACCATGACGGTGAGTGGAGTCTTGTTTCCTTTTTCTTTTTTTAAAGGTGACTTTCGTGCTTAAAAGAGTTTTCTTTCTTGTTTTTGTCCTCATTGATCACCTGCCATTTTACATGATGGAGCAGTTCGGCGAACAGGAGAAAAAGCTCAAGGCGGCGAGCGATAGAGATAGGTCGCAGCGCGCCAAGGCTATGAAAATGTACGAGGTAGAGAAACGCTTGTCCGAGTCTCAGGTGGCTCAGATCCATCTCCTCGAGGCCGCCTTGGCTAAGGTGAACGAATAGACCACCCTGGAGAAAGAGAAGGCGGACAAAAAGAAGGAAAGGGCCGACAAGGAGAAGGAAATGGCCGTGAAGGCCACTGAAGATGCAACGAGGGAGAGGGAGGCCGCCGTGGAAGCAGTTGCAGAGGGGATTAGGGCTGAAGCGAAGTTGCATATGCGCACAAACATGGAACAGTCCTATGCTTGGGTGTTGAAGCACGTGGAGGCGCGCGTCCCCGGCTTCGACGGCTCGGAGTACTGCCTATATGATCTTCTCAAAGGCAAAACTGCTCCGACAGCCGAGGATGTGATTGAAGAAGAGGAAGAAGGAGAAGAGGATGAGGGGGAGGATGTCGCCGCAGACCCTCATGCAACCTATGCGGAGGAAACTGAGGAGGACGGTCGTGGGGTCATAGTTCCCCTAGAGACGTCTACCGAGGTGGTCCTCTGACTCCTTATCGCATCTTCGTCATGTTTTTTAGTTGCTCCCTTTTCCTTTTGAATGCACTTATATTGATGCCTTATAGAGGACTGGCCACTGCTTTTGTATGTTTACTTTTTTTGTGACGAAATGCTTTTTGTGTAACGAGATTTGTGGTTGTTATTCAAGCATAGAACTATCTTGTAGCCCTGATTGAACATAGAACCATCTTTGTAGATTTGTCTCGACTTAAAGTGATTCACACTTCTCTCTTTTGGTCAACTTCCCCATGGTAGCGAAGCGTCACACCTCCGTGCCCATCTTCGTGTCGCTAGGCTAGGGGTCGCTCGCTCTCAGGAGAAACTATCTAAGACTGAGTTTGAGCTTGGCCATCTGAGGTTGGTCTTGGCTCGTCGAAACATAGAAGTGAAGCGCCTTGAGGAGGCTCTACAAGAGGTTCCCCCCAAGGGGGGAGAGATCGGCCCCTCAATGGCAGCTAGCAAAGCTTCAAGGCTAAAGTTCCTTTGGCACTCTTTATTCGCAGTGAAGACCGAAAGAGACGAGCTGAAGAGCTCTTTATCCGAAGTGAAAGGGGACAGGGATGAGCTGAATGACGCTCTATTTGAAGTAAGGGCGGAGAAAGATGAGCTAAAGAACATGGTGCTCGAGAAGATTTTAGAAGCGGCTCATCTACGGAGGAGTATCTTCGAGTTTCAATGAGGAGGGAGCACGAGCGGGGTACCTCATTTGAAGCTCAGGGTGACAGACGACTCCCTCAGAGAGTGGCTCATCGAATTAAAGGTGGAGAATCTTCGCTTAAAGCGGTTGTCCGACGGAAGTAACGTAAGGAGTTTTCTTGCATGCTTAAAGCGGCTGTCCGACGGAAGTAACGGGGGGAGTACGCCCAGGGGAGATTGTTCCATGAATTAGCTCTTTGCATGCCTAACGCTCTGTGGAACCCTGGTGATGCGCAAAGTGGAGTGGCCGGCTCTTCGAGTGGGGCATCTGTTATAACACCCCGCAAAATTGGAAATTACAATTTTGCCCTCGTGTGTTACGCACGTGTATTTTGTAATGTGTTTTCATTACCTATTGTGATTTCTGACTATTTGTGCATTTTTCGTATTGATTTCAATCGACGAAAATATAATATTTCAAACTCTGTATTTTTACGTGCTTTTTATGTGTTTTCGATGCACGTATCAATTGCGTATTTTTTCATCACTAAGTGTGATATTTCTATGTGTATTGGATATTTATTTTACATGTTCGAACTCGTTAAAACGGAAATTCATTATCCCCTATTTTGATTAAAATGCTTTATTTTTGCACGTATGATGCACGTGCAAATTTTTATTTTTCGTTTTTGTTATTCTCATTATCTATTTTTAGCATGCATTAGTTTTAATTAGCCTTTTTTGATCTATGGACCTAAAGAATAAATTCTAGCCCATTAGGAGAGGAGCCCGCTAGATAATTAAATTAATTAATTAAAAATGAGCCCATGTAGCAAGCCCACTAATAAAATCACATTTTTAGTTAAACATGCACTATTACATGACAAGTTACAAACTATAGTACACATTTAGAGTTATAGAAATGTATTCATATTTGTTTGTGCATATGTGCATGCACACACAAATGTATTTGGACCATTTTTTGGGTGGAGATTAAATTTGAATAATTTATTAGGTTGTAAAATTTTGCAAATGAGACCCTAACCTAGACCTATAAATAGCACACATTTCTTCTCATTCAACACACCAAAAGAAAACAAATAAGAGTGAGAGAAAGAAAAGAAAAGAAAGAGAGAAAGAAAAAGAAAGAGAGTGAGAGTCCTTTTGCTTGGAGGAGTTGCTAGAAAGAAGAAGTCATTGCTAGGAGAGGGAGCTTGCTAGGAGGAGATGTCATTGCTAGGAGTTTGTCTTGGAGTTAGAATTAGTGTTCCCATCCTTCCTTTCAATTGTTCAAGCTTCACATAAGGTGGGTGTTCTCATGCTTTCTAATTTAGAACCATGCATGCTAGTGATGATAAGTGAGTATTATTTTGATATGATGAAGTAGAACAAATCTATACATTGGTTGTAATGAAAGATGCTATGTTAGTATATAAATCAACATTATGTTAGTGGGTGATCTCTTTCCTTTGTAGAATAGAAATTTGCATGCTAAATAGTTTAATGAGTAGTATAATTTGAATGAGATATATGTGGAATCCATGCTAGCATAATATGCAATGATCATGTTGAGAATTAGTGAACAAATTGTTACCATGCTAATTTAAAAGTAGAGTCCAACTAAGGTATTAATCATATGAATCATGTTAAAATGTTTGTAAATTTGTATGTTTTGTTGAATGTGTGATTTTCTTTTAGAACTTGCTAAAGAATGATATATTTTCAACTTGATGATAAAGAAAAAAAAAAAAAAAGAGAAAAATAACTTTTATGTCGACATAGGTTGAAAAATACAAATTTTTGCTTGGATAAGATTCTTTGAGATATTCATGATTTACTAAGAGATATGTTTGTTTTATCACAAAATGTAACTAGTATAATATAGTATATGAACTAGTTTTACTGAACATAATTTTAGTTTTGAGATTTGGGATAAAAAATAAAAATATGCATGCAAAGGAAGAATTATATAAAAATGAAGTTATATTTTCCTAAAAAAATAAGTTTGAATCCTTAGTTTACTGTTTTAATATTTATCTCAGTCCAAGAGAGACTTTGTTTCAATATTCTAAAAGAATGGATTATTTTCGATAAACGAGTTTTGATAAAGGGAACTAAATTCAGAGTAATGTATACAAAGTACATTAGTACATTTCCTAAACAGAAAATACACTTGGACTTACTGGTTAGCTAGTGCAACACAGAATATAACGTGTAAAAGATCTTGGGTTCGAAACTTGATAGTCACCTTTTATTTTGATTTCATTCAATATAATCCGACCTGCTGCACTGAGTGTATGAGGGGTTACTCATCCCGGTTTATGACATAAGTCCAAATGGACTTAGTGGCTAGTAGGTTGGGCCTTGGGTGCTGCTGTGTATGGTCGACAGGTGATGGGTTCGAAACCTGAGCCCTTCTTTAATATTTTTTTTGATTGGTTTTAATAGAATAAGATGTTTTTTTAGTATGAATAAATTCCTATTATGGTTATAAGATAAAATGGAAGCTATTAAAGATTGTTATGGAAATTTTATTGTATATTTTAAGAAAGTAAAAATGAGACTTTAAAAAAGAAATTTGAGATAGAAAGCAAGTAATGATTGAGGATTTTATTATTAAAAAGGTATGACTTTAAAGAGTAAAAGAAATATACATTATGTGAATTAATTGTCTTTGATGGAATTATTCATTTATGTTGAATGCTTGATTATTGTATGTGCTTAAATTTGCAAATGAAATTCCTATTGTTGTTGATTCATGAATGAACTATAAGAGAATTATGATTGATGCCAAATAAGACATAGATCAAATTGTGGATAAGCTAGAGACATGAAAATATCTAAGTTAAGACATGTTTATTAAAGGGTATGTGTACCCATGTTTCTTGAGCATGAAAGTTTATGATTAAGATTAGTAAGACCTCGGTTACCCGTAATTTTTGAAAGAAAGATTTTGAGACTTGATTTCGAGATAATGTCGTCGGGCGATCTCGTACTTTTGTGAACAAATCCGGTAGGAGGTAAAACTGATTCTAGGGTGATAACACATTCATGTCTAGAACTAAAATAATTAGGCACTTAGGTGAAGATGTAGTAAACCTGAGCAAACGTAAGTGGGTTGCCTCTATATAGTCGGGTGATAGATTGACTGCGTCGGTAGCGATTCATCGGGCGGTGGGTTGACTGCGTCGGCAGCGATTCACTGTGGCTATAGACTCAGTTGTTGGGCTGAGGTTGCTCCGTGGAAAACGGGCTTTTATTTTGAAATCCGGGATTATAATAATTGATCGGGCGGTGTACTTCGCGATCATGAATAGTCGGGCGGATAGTTTTTGAAATCTGAGACTATGCGTAGTCAGGTAGATAGTTTGTCGTACTCCAGTGTATATACGTATACCGGGGCTAGAGGGACACTTGCGGGAGATTCACACGATGAGGAGTCTGTATAATAGTCAGGCGGTGTACTCCGGGGTTGGGATCCGTACTCGTAGAATGTCCAAACCTTGCTTTATTACTGGGTAGTTATCATGGCGAGGGATCGAACCCTTTATTGTGAAGTACGTAGGTGCTTGCCCTCGGACCTATGTAGTATGGGACGCATAGAATCCGAACAAGTGTGCATTAGTGTCATCCTAGTGTAGAATTGTGTGCATTAGGCATTAAGGCATGACATACACTTACATGTTTAGCGTAGTCACATTTTGACGCTCTATATTCATTCAAGTTTACTATATTTTCATTCAAGTTTGTGTTTTTTAAAGTATGGAGATTGTTATAATGTTTCCAGCATAGAGAGGATAGCCGTGTATAACATTTCGTCAGTTGTAAGCGACTGACATACCCACAGTCTTACATGCAGGTATGGATGTTCATGGAGTTATAAAGTGGATATGTTGTTGCTATTTTGTTTAAAAGTTAAAGATGTTGTAATCATATTCAATTGTAATTTATTTTGTCTTCCGCTGTGTATCAATGTAAACAAACTCTGATGTACTATTGAGAAAAGTTTTAATTTCCTTGTAAAATTATACGAAGTGAAGTAAAGATCCTGTGGAATCTCGAATTCATCCTTATTTGGAATTCGGGGTGTTACATCTGTTGGGGCGATGGTTAGACCCATGGGTGTTGATGGCGCGACTCGGCTTGCAGGCCTAGAGACTTCTTTCGAGACAAGGCGAGAGCAACATAGCGCTCGTCGTCATCATGTGTCGCTTAATCGGAGCGTTCCCCTTCCTAGAAGGAGCTAGGGCGACGCCTTGTAGTCTTGTAGAGTTTTTGGTTTTGAATAAGACTTGTATCCCCTAATTTTGATGGAATAATATATCGCATCTTTCGATCTTGTAACGAGCTTCTTTTAAGAGTTTAAGTGTTTTTCTAACATTCGCAAGTGAATTTCAACAGTTGTAGGAGCAATTTCGAATGGTGAGCTACTTCACACTCGCTTGTTCACAAGTAGCTAAAGTGACATCGAACCAAGTATTGAACTCCGAACTTGTCGTTTTAAGAGTTTCAACAGTTGTGGGAGAAATTTTGAATGGTGAGTTACTTCGTACTTGCTTGTTCGCAAGTAGCTAAAGTGGCATCGAACTAAGTGTTGGACTCCGAACTTGTCGTCTTAAGAGTTTCAATAGTTGTGGGAGCAATTTCGAATGGTGAACTACTTCTTACTTGCTTGTTCGCAAGTAGCTATAGTGGCATCGAACCAAGTGTTGGACTCCAAACTTTTCGTTTTAAGAGTTTTTATACTTAGTATACACTTCGGGGTAAGACAACCATAATCATTTAGACAATAGGTATTCTGAGAAAGTAAACTGCTTTTATTAAAGATGACTAAGTGGCTTCTTCTGATTTGCAAGCCATTATTACATTTGAAAAAATCAACTAAATAAGAAGAAAAACAAACTTAGAAATGCTCTAGGATTAGTTGCTTGGAGCGGTGTTCAAACACCCTCTTGGTACTTCAATAAGTGTTGCGCATTCCATGTTTTTGGTACTCTCTTGCCCCCGAGTCTTCGAGTTGGTAAGCGCCAGGGCTGACAACTTTGGAGATCCCATACGGACCTTTTCAGTTAGGTGATAGCTTGTCTTTCTTGCATGGAAAAGAAATTGATAGCTTTCTAGGCACCAAATCTCCTTCTTTGAGTTTAATAAGGCGGACTTTCTTGTTATAGGACTACGCAATCCTACACCGATAAATCTCCTGACGGATGGAAGATCTTTCTCAAATCTCATCGATGAGGTCAAAGTTTCCCCGAAGCTGGTTCGAATTTTGCTCTTCATTGAAGGCAATCAAGCGGGGCAAAGGTTGGCCAACTTCCAGTGGGATGACGGCTTCGGAGCAGTAAGTAAGGTTGCAGGGAGATTCTCCTATGGGGGTCCTCTTAGTATTGTGGTATCTCCAGAGCACATTGGGGAGTTGTTCGACCCATAACCCCTTTGCAAACTTGTCCAGTCTCTTCTTTAGGCCTGAGAGAATTTGTCGATTTGCTTTCTCTGCTTGACCGTTGGATTACGGGTGGAATATCGAGGAGAATCATTGCTGGATGCCTAGATCCGTAACAAAATTGCGAAAGGATGCCCCCGTAAATAGGGTCCCATTGTTCGTTACTAAGATTTGAGGTACACTGAATTTGCAGACGATGTTCTTCCAAAAGAACCGCTGGATGCTGTTCTCAGTGATCATCTCTAGAGGCTCGGCTTCGATCCATTTGGAGAAGTAGTCGATTGCAATGACATGGAACTTCAGCTGGACCGGTGCTGGAGGGAACAGCCCGAGAAAGTGCATCCCCTACATTGCAAAAAGGGTCAGACTAGATAAGGAAGAGAGCTGGACTTGTGGTAAATGCCGAATTATTGAGAATTTTTGGCACGGGGCGCATTGGTGAATGTGTTGTTCGGCGTCGCTAAGGAGTGTGGGCCAGATGTATCCGTAATTTAAGACTTTGCTCCCTTCATGGGCCTCCTTTAGAGCATACTGGGCCTCCTCGGGGGAGAGACATCTCAAGTAGGGTCTAGCATCCACTTGAATTGAGGAGCGCTTGTACATGACCCCTTTCAATGAGCATGTATCACTCGGCTCTGGTTCTGATTCTTCTAACCTCTTTAGGGTCTAGAGGGAGGATTCCATCTTTGAGGAACTCTACCAGGGTCCTTATCCAATTCTCCCCGAATGCTAGGGGCAGCGTCTCCATCAGTTTGGGACCATCTTCCTCGATGCTAGGTCTCAAGAGGACTTCTATCAAGACGGTTTGTTCTAGCCCCTGGAGGGAAGAAGAGGCCAGCTTTGATAGGGCATCTGCCTGCGCATTCTCCTCTCGGGGGATTCGCTAGAGTTGTGCAGCTTAGAAAGAGGCCAGTAGCCCTTTGACCATGGCCAAATATTTGGCCATGCGACCATCTCTTGCCTCATACTCCCCCGATACCTGGTTCACGACCAACTGTGAGTCACTAAATATTTTGACATGTCGGGCCCTGGCCTTGCGTGCCATACACAGACCAGCTATGAGAACCTTATATTCAGCCTCGTTGTTTGATGCCTGAAAATTAATGCGGAGTGAGTATTGAAGAACAAAGTCATCGAGGCCGGTCAAGATGACCCCAGCCCCACTCCCATCAGCGCATGTGGACCCATCAACATACACGATCCAGACCAAGGGTTCCTCTATTGCCTTGCTAGGTTCGGGGATAGTGCTTTCTACTATAAATTCTGCCAGGGTTTGTGACTTAATAGCGGTTCGGGGCTGATAGTTGATATCATGTTGACTCAGCTCTATAGACTACTTCATACCCCGAAGTTTCGGGCTTATAGAGAACTTGCTTGAGTGGCTGGTCGATAAGAACGACCACTGAGTGGGACTGGAAGTAGGGGCGAAGCTTTCGAGCTGCAATGACTAATGCATATGCCATCTTTTCTACCTTTGAATAATGGAGTTCGGCATCCCTGAAGACCTTACTCACATAGTAGATTGGCTTTTGCATCTTATCTTCTTCTCTTACAAGGATGGCGCTAAGAGTTTGTTCTGAGGTAGCGAGGTATATATAGAGGACTTCCCCGGGCTTTGGCTTGCTCAAGAGTGGGGGGTTGACTAGATAGGCTTTAAGTTTATCAAAGGACTCCTGCTGCTATTGCCCCCACTCAAAGCACTTCGCCCCTCTAAGGGCCTTGAAGAATGGGAGACATTTTTCTCCTGACTTGGAGAGAAAGCATCCTATGGCCGCGAGGTATCCTATGAGTCTCTATACGTCTTTGACACTGGAAGGGTGAGCCATGTTCAGTATGGCCAGAATCTTTTCCGGGTTGGCTTCTATGCTTCTTTGGCTAACCATGAACCCAAGCAATTTGCCGGATGAGACACCGAAGGCACACTTATTCGGGTTTAGTCTCATGTTGTGTCTCCTTAACACATCAAAGGCCTTCTGAAGATTGGAAACATGATTCAATTTGCTGATACATGTCGTCTACATTGACCTTCATATTCCGGCCGATCTGTTCTCTGAATACCTTATTGACAAGGTGCTGATAAGTTGCACGGGCATTCTTTAGCCCGAAGGGCATGACCCTGGTCAGTTACAAACGAAGTCTTTGGAATATCGGGAGGGAACATCCTGATCTAGTTGTACCCAGAAAAGGCATCCATGAAATTCAAGAGTTCGTGTCCAGAGGTTGCATCAATTAGGGCATCAATGCTCGGGAGCGAGAACGGATCTTTCGGTAAGTTTTGTTCAGATCCGTGAAATCAATGCAAATTCTCCAGCTCCTGTTGGCCTTTTTGACAATCACAACGTTAGACAGCCATTCGAGATAGTTGACCTCTTGTATGAACCGGGCATTCAAGAGCTTTTCTACTTCTTCTTTGATTGTCTGCTGGTGTTCGGGAGCGAACTTGCGTTGCTTTTTGCTGGACAGGTTTGGCCCTAGGAGCAATACTAAGGTGATGTATGAGAAGTTCTTTGGAGATTCCAGGCATGTCGGTCGTGGTCCAAGCGAATAGATCGCAATTTCCCCTTATACATTGGATAATGTCGGTTTTGACATGAGGGGGAAGGACCTTACTAACTTGGAATGTCCTAGTCGGATCTCCTTCTGAGAAGGCTATTTCTTCTAACTCGTTGACTGGCTCTGAGATGGCTTGGCTACTCCCTTGTGGGAGCTCGAGGGCTTCAAGGGAAAGGACTGGCCCTCCTACTTAAGTCATGTAACATTTGGGAGCCGTCTCCTGGCTCCCTCTGACTTCTCCCACCCCTGCTATGGTGGGTAATTTCATCTTCATATGGTAGGCTGAGGGTACGGCCTGAAGATCAGCTAGGTTGGGTCAGCCCAGAATGGCATTGTAAGCGGCCTTCACGTCTACCACCATGAAATCCATCAGCTCGGTTTGGGTGATCGGGGTTTTGCCAGCGGTTACGTCGAGAGTTATCACTTTCTCGATCGTCACTAGCACCCCGGAGAACCCGTGGAGAGTGTAACCGATGGGCTTGAGTCGATCCCTAGAAAACTTGAGACACTAGAAGGCTTCCAGAAAAAGGATGTTAACTGAACTTCCATTGTCGACCAGGACTCGGCATACTTTGAAGTTAGCCACATGGAGGTTTATCACAAGAGCATCACAATGAGGCGTTCGGACGCCTTCCAAATTCTTGTCAGAAAAGGTAACAGGAACTCCAAGGTCCTTAAGGGGAGGATGGTTCTGTACCGAGTTCACCTCTCGGATGAAGGTTTTTTGGGAGGAGTTCGAATCTCCCCCCATTGGGCCTCCGTGAATAAGGTGTAAGAAAACTTCAGCTTCGGAATCTGGGGTCCCGACAGGTCGCTCAGTTCGCTTATTAGTCCCTCTGGGAGGCAGAGGATGATGTACCCTGTCTTTCCTTACGAACCTAGAAAGTTTCCCCGTATGAATGAGGGCTTCAATCTCGTCTTTAAAGGCCCGACAGTCATCTGTTTCGTGGTCGTGATCTCTATGGAAGCGGCACCATTTGTCCCTGTTCCTCTTCTTTCCTGGTGTATTCATCTTCGGAAGTGGTGGGAGCAGACCTTCTTTCCCGACCTCCATTAGGATGGCTGAAACACTAGCATTAAGTGGAGTAAACTTCTCAAGACGGGGAGGAGGGCAGCGCTGACCACCATTATCTTTCTGAAGCTTCTTAGCCCCTTCTTCTTCGATGCCCTTCCGCTTGTTCCCGAACAGGGGCTCTTTCTGGTCAAGTGGGAGGAGGGCCTCCTCTGCCCTAATATATTTTTCGCTCTCCGTAGGAGTTCTGAAAAGTCTCAGGGCAGCTTTTTAGCGAGAGAAGACTTCAAGTCGGCGTGGTTGATGTTGTGTCGAAAGGCAGCGGAGGCTACCGACTAGCTTATGGAGGCGATTGACCGAGCCTCGATGGTGAAGCGCTTGACAAAGTCCCTTAACTGCTCGTCCTTCCTTTGATTGAGTGCCAGTAAAGATGTGCTTGTCTTTTCGGTGCGACAGCTACTTACAAAATGGGTGAGGAAGAGCCCCTCGAACTGATCGAAGGAGAAGGTGGAGGCAGGGGCGAGTTGGGAATACCATTCTCTCGCCGGCCCCTTCAGTGTGGTCGGGAAGGTTCTGCAAAGAAGCGCATCCGAAGCCTGGTGGATCATCATGAGAGTTTTAAAACTCTCGATGTGGTCAGTGAGGTCTGACTCCCCATTGTATGAATCAAAGTGAGGGGGTTTTAAGTTTTTCAGAATCGGGGCTTCCATGATGGTTCGGGAGAACGGAGGCCTGCTTGGGCGGAAATTCCTCGCCAGTTGTTGTAACCCCAATTTTTTGTTTTTCGTATTTTTGATGTATTTTTCTTCTTCTTGAGTATTTGTACTCTCTTGTATTTTTTTGGGACCATATATTGGAGTTGTTTTCAATATATATTCATTTTATTTCATTTTGAGCTCTTTGTGTTTGATTTGTTTGTTTTTTGCGTTATTCTTCATCGATTGTTGTTTTCCTCTTTATTGGATTCTGTTCTATTCTTTGGCTCGTGTTTCGGGTGATCGCGATTTCTTTTGCCTAAGCTTATTAATGATGATCCTAATTGCAATTTTAAACTAGACCCTCATGATTATCCCTAAACCCAATTGATTACCCAAACCTTAATACCCAGTCTCCTACTACTACTCCTAATAAACCCATAAACCCAATTACCCAACAATCCTACTACAAACCCTGATCACCCCCCCCCCCTATATAATCTAATCCCTATATCTCTTTTCCCTACCGAAACCTAGCCACCGTTACACCCCAAAACCCTAAACCCATTACTGTCGAACCCCCATACCCTGTGCAACCCCTACCGCTAACCCCCACTTCACCCTCAACCTCCCGATCCATCATCTTAAACCCATTACCACTGCACCCATTGCTCCCCATTACTACACCCACCCATTGCTGATCACCCAAGCCCCTCGCCGTCCATCTTTCTGTCTCATCTCTCCGTCGTTCGCTCTCCCTCTTGGCCTCTGTTTCGGCATCGATTGACAGCAACAGTAACAGCGACACTAGCCAGTGCCAGTGCTGTCGCCACCGTTGTTCCCCTCCATTCATCCCCTCGCCGACTGTAGTTGCGACAGCGGCAGTCACCGCCGCCATCCGTTTCACCGTGGTCTCTCTCTCTCTTGGTTGGTTTGCACGTGCACGTAGTTTGCACGTGTATTTGCTTTGGTTCGTGATTTGTGTTCGTGGGTTTTTTTCGTTGTGTTTGTTGCCCGAGAATTCGTTCCCGTTATTCTTGGTGTTCTTCATTTTCGTCTTCGGTTAAGGCAAGTGACTTGTACTCAAATTCCTTTGTATGATACAAGTCAAAAATACCGCTTATAGTGTAGTTGGGTTCTAGAGACAACTCGTGTGTGTGTTATCTTTTATGGGTTTTGTCTCTATTGTGCTATTGACCATAGTTGTCTCACGACACAAAAATCAACATGAAAACAACTAGGTTTGACTGTGCTTGATCTATTCATAAATGTGAGATAATTAGGTGAAATTATGTGTTTGATGAGATCCATGTGATATGATGGTTGTGAATATGTTATATACTCTATTTCATGATGTTTGGACACTTAGTAGACTCTATACCATGTTTGATTGTGATTGGAATGAGTTTCGTGTGGTTTATGTTGGTTTTGATTTCAAGAGAAAATCTGTAATTGTCGATGATCAGTTTTGATTTGTATTTTAGACCCTATTAAGGTCAGTATTCTTAATTTTTGTATTAGACATAAATTGTAGAGAGATCTATCTTCTTTCCAAAATCTCTAACCTTGATCGATTAAGTTTTCGTATGAGTGAGTTATGGCTATTTTACTACAGAGGTGTATTCTATTTCCAGAATTCGTTTCTTGATGATTTTGATGATTAAACTATTTTGATACTAGTCCTAATTATATTATTTTGATCTGAAACTTTGCGAAGTATTTCTATATATATTTAGGGATTACCCAGAATTTTGGTGGATTTTATTGATGAGTTTTATACACCGTTTCATGCTTGTTTATAAAAACTATACTTGCTGTATTTTGCTCGCTGTTCTGTAAAGAATCGTATTTTCACCCTATTTTCTTTTACTGTATGGAAAATATTTATGAAATATGAAAGTTAGACTATTTTGTATATTTTCATCTCCATTTGGCGGATTTGGATTTCGTTTCACGGTTTACGAGATATTATAGTTTTCGTACAGCAGTGTTGGGGATTCAAATCAGTTTTGAGTTATGATTTTGTGAAGTACTATATGGCTTATATATAATCGCTAGATTCGTGTGGAAGTCTATTTTCCAAATTCTTTGACAGATTCAGATTTGGATGTCTGTAGTAACGGAAATCTCTGTTTTAGTACTGTACTGTCATGTTGTCCTGAATATGAACATGCACTGTTTTGCTCGTTTATGTGACCATATATCATCTATGCATATTTATTTATTTCCCTGAACCTAATACTGATTGTATCATGTTAGTCTGACACTATTTCATGCACTATCATGTCTGTTGATAACCATAATAAAAGTGATCAAGCCGGGGTTTCTTAAGGAAAGATCTAGTAGTGGAAAATATGGAAACGTGTACTTGGAAGGGAACTAGTGTTCTATACTAAAACTGTTACTATTACTGTTACTAATACTTTTACTGCTACTGTTACTGTTATTTTTACTGCTACTGCTACTGCTACTGATACCTGAGTACACTGCCCCATTATGGTCCACTATGAAATCTAAAAGCGAAACTGTTTGTTGTAGCAACCATGTGTTATATTTTGGGGCGCATGAAGTACTACCTAGATAGTAATATACACAAGACTGTCAGAACATAAGACTGATACTTTTAGACTGACACTGTTAGACTGATAGTGTTGGACCGATACTGTTATACTGTTACACTGATATACTTAGCTTACTGTTACTGGACACTGTTAGTTGTCATATGACACTAAACTTGACACATTCATTTGTACTGTTAGTATACCATGCTAGTTGACTTGTTTTACTGATTCATGCTAGTTATTACTGTTGATGCATTATTCCCTGCTATTTGTTTACCTTTTCCATGTACTTGTATCCTACATTATAAGTGGTCCGTAACTTGCATTGATGGGTACTTGTTTTCTCTTTCCTTCTCCTGCAATTATTAATTGCAGATCAGGATGGTCAGCTGCTCGACGGCATTGGCGAAATGAGATAGTAGTGCTGGATTTCTTGCTTATTAGTATTACTATTATTGTTGCTTCGAATAATGTATTTTTGAGTACTTGGATGATTACATTGTATTTGGGCGATGTGACCCAGGATTTTGTCTTGTCCAGATTCTGATTTATTTGAGCTTAATGTATTTTGTTTTAAGTAAATTCTGTTGGTTTATTAATTCAATTATGCATGTGTGGTTGACAATTTTGCTTCCGAATCTGATTATTTTGTGTGATGTAAAGATTCCTGAACAGCTTCTGGATGATGCACATAATTCGATGGGTTGAGTCGCGTATCCGTATTCCATATTCTTTTTGGGAAGCGGGATGTGACAAGACTTTTAGTGGTATCAGAGCCCAGGTTTGGCTAATGTATTAGTTGCCTAATATATTAGATAAGCTTGGCTCGAACTGGGATCGACTCAATGTTTCACCAACCATGCATACGTAAATGAATTATTATCAACTTTGATTTTGGATGCAAATTGTTTTGATTTTTGTGCAACTATGGCTCGTGGGGATTCTTCTCAGCCTGATCCGATTGAGGCTGTCACTGCTGTGCTTAAGCGGCTAATTAACCAGCAGCAAAACCACAACGATCTAGTGCTGGCTGCTCTTGAAGTTGTTCGGGTTCTGCCTCCTATTGTGCCTGTGCAAGCAAATCTTCCGCCTCGTCCAGGAACAGTTACGGATTTTATGAGGCTACATCCCGACCATTTTTTCGGCACTGAGACACCTTTGGAGGCTGAACAGGTGGTTGATCCGGACCAAGCGCTTGCTCTTAGCGGCACATGTTGCCGAGGCTGATAGGGTGGACGTGGTTTCCATCCAGCTGGTGGATTTGGCTCACATTTGGTGGATGGCCGAGTCCGAGCGACTTGAGAGGCCTATTGCTTTGACTACTTTCACTCAGGGATTCTTAGAGAAGTTCTTCTACGGTAGTACTCGAGTTGAGATGGAACATCAATTGCTGGCCCTAAAAAAGGTTAAGTCATTATTCTATTTTGGAATTTTGTTACATAATTGTTCAAACAATGTTGTAACATGGACTTCTTGAAATAGGGTTCCAGGTCAGTGAATGAGTACACTGCTGATTTTACTAGACTTCGCGCTGCCGTTCTTGTGGCTACCGAAGAGGATAGGGCTCGTAGATTTACAAATGGGCTTGAGCAAGATATCAAGAGGCATCTTGTCTCTCTCCGTTTGTGTACTTATACTGAAGCTCTTGAGGCAGCTCGAGCTCAGGAACAGGCTCGTGGTGGTTTGGTTCCTTCTTCGTGGACTGTTCCGCATCCTACTGCTAGGCCTTCTGGTGGTCTTGTTCGAAGGCCTGTCCCAACCCATCCGGTCAGGGCATCTCCGTATCCTTCTGCTGGTTTCCAGAATGGTGATTTTTGCGACTTCTGTCAGATGTCTGTGCATGAGCGTAAGAATTGTTGGCGTGTCAACCGCCGGTGCTTTAGGTGTGGTGCCGCTGATCATTCAGTACGAGATTGTCCGCAGCAGCAGTAGCAGGTGGCTCTTCCAGCCAGGGGTCCTATTCAGCAAGCAGGCCCAGCTCGTGGTCCAGTTAGGCCTCCGCTTCCTCCTCGGCATCAGATTGTCGGTCAGAGGACCGCTGTTCTGAGGAGTGGTCAGGCTTTCAACTTGACTGCTGCAGATGCTGCAACAGCTGAAGGAGTTATGACAGGTATCTTTTTGCTTTTGTCTTGCTGTTGTTGTTTTGCTTTCTCTTTGTTTCTTTCTTTTGGTCTTGTTTTACTTTCTTTCCGTTATCTTTCTGCATTGTTATTTTCCTTACCCTTGATTGTCTGCTTTTTCTTTCTCCTTGTCTTTTGCTCCCTTAGGTGTCGTCCTTGTTTGCTCTTTTTCTACTCGTGTTCTTTTTGATTCTGGGGCAACTCATTCTTTTGTCTCCTCACGATTTGTCGCTCGCCATTAGTTGGATTGCAGCTTCATGTCTGAGGCTTGGAACATTTTGACAGATGGTGGTGTTGTCATTTATTCCCGTGAGTGCAGACAATGTTCCGTTGTTATTAGAGACGCAGATTTCAATGCCAACCTGATTATCATTGGAAATTCAGGATTTGACGTTATTCTGGGTATGGATTGGTTGGGTGAAGCCCATGCCATTATTAATTGCCGTGCCAAGAAAGTTGTTTTCAGAATTCCAGATCGAGCAGAATTTGAGTTCCATGCCGGGGAGTCTTTCCTTGGCCGAGCAAAGACTGCAGTTGTACAGGTGGATTGTGCGATGGAATTGCACTCAGGCTGTGAGGTTGTGCCTCTAGTAGTTCGGGATTTCTTGGATGTTTTTCCAGATGAGTTGCCTTGCTTACCCCCTGATAGAGAAGTGGAGTTCGGTATTGATGTTCAGCCTGGAACGGTACCGATATCGAAAAGTTCCTATAGGATAGCACCAGTTGAGCTAGCAGAGCTTAAGGTGCAAATTCAGGAGCTTCTTGATTTGGGTTTCATCAGAACAAGTGTTTCTCCTTGGGGTGCTCCGGTCCTTTTTGTCAACAAGAAGGATGGTAGTCGTCGGCTGTAGGTGGATTATCGAGAACTAATCAGTGTTACTGTGAAGAACCGGTATCCTTTGCCTAGGATCAATGATTTGTTCGACCAGTTGAGTGGGGCTGCTATTTTTTCGAAGTTGGATCTTCGTTCTGGGTATCACCAAGTCAAGGTGAAGGCTGCTGATATACAAATGACTGCATTCAGGACTAGATATGGGCACTATGAGTATCTTGTGATGCCGTTCGGGGTCACTAATGCGCCAGCTGTATTCATAAGTCTTATGAACCAGGTCTTCTCTCAGTTCTTGGATAGATTTGTGGTGGTCTTCATTGATGATATTCTGGTATATTATCGGAATCGGGAAGATCATGCCGAGCATCTTAGAGTGGTTCTGCAGACTTTGAGAGAGAATCGGCTCTATGGAAAACCCAGCAAGTGCGAGTTTTGGCTCGACATGGTTTCTTTCTTGGGGCACATTATTTCTGGCAATGGTCTTTCTATGGATCCAGCCAAGGTTGAGGCTGTAAAGGATTGGCCTATTCCCAAGTCAGTTTCTGAAGTCATGAGTTTTTTCGGTTTGGCTGGCTATTATCAGAAATTCGTTCAAGATTTTTCGAAGATAGCAGGACCGTTGACTAAGTTGACTGGGAAGAATCAGAAGTTTTATTGGCCTGGTGAATGCAATGAGGATTTTGTTGAGTTGAAGAACAGATTGACGTCAGCGCCTATGTTGACTATTCCAGATGGTTCAGGTAGATTTGGAATTTAGTGTGATGCTTTTGGTAAGGATCTTGGAGCAGTTCTTATGCAGAAGGGCCATGTCATTGCGTATGCATCGAGGCAGTTGAGGCCGCATGAAAAGAACTATCCTACTCATGACTTGGAGTTAGCGGCAGTGATTTATGCTTTGAAGTTGTGGAGACATTATTTACTTGGAGACCGCGTGGAGATCTTTACAGACCATAAAAGTCTCAAGTACGTTTTCACCCGGAAGGATTTAAACATGAGGCAAAGGCAATGGTTGGATCTTATGGCCAATTATGACATCAGTTTGCAATACCATCCTAATAAAGTATACTTGGTGCTAGATGCTTTGAGCAGGAGACCGGCAGTTATGTTTCTTACTCAGCAGAGTGATCTCATTGAGCAGATGAGGAGTTTGGATTTGGAGGTCTTGTTGCCGAGTTCTGGTCGGAGTTGTCTTGCGCTCTAGCTTCAGTCTTCTCTTGTTGATCAGATCAAGGAGGCTCAGGTTGGTGATGCGCAGTTGCAGGGTTTTTAAGCTGAGGTTGAGTCTGGGTCCAGAACAGACATGGTTATCCATGCCGGTGGTTCGCTTCATTTTGGTTCTCGGTTGTGTGTCCCTAGGGGTGAAGTTCGTCAGAGGTTGCTTGAGGAAGCTTATCAGTCCTCGTATTCTATCCATCCTGACGGTACTAAGATGTATCGAGATTTGAAGCTTCATTTCTGGTGGCATGGTATGAAAAGGGCTGTAGCTCGGTTTGTTGCTCAGTATTTGATCTGTCAGTAGGTTAAGGCAGATCATCAGATAACCGCTGGACTTCTTCAACCGCTTCCTATTCTGGAGTGGAAGTGGGAGCACTTCACCATGGATTTTGTGACCGCTTTGCCGAGGAGTCCTAAGGGTCACAATGTTGTTTGGGTGATTGTCGATCGTTTGACAAAGAGTGCTCACTTCATTCCTTTTCGTGTCGGTCAGTCTACTGAGAGCCTAGCTGAGAAGTACATGCAAGATATTGTCAAGCTTCATGGGGTTCCAGTCAGTATTGTATCCGATAGGGATATGAGATTCAGATCTCAGTTTTGGGAGAGTCTTCAGGCTAGTTTGGGGAGTAAGTTGAAGTACAGTACAGCTTTTCATCCCCAGACTGATGGACAGTCATAGCGGACTATTCAGATTCTTGAGGACATGTTGCAATTCTGTATGTTGCAGTTCGGTCGATCTTGGGAGGACCATTTACATCTCGTAGAGTTCTCGTACAATAACACCTTTCAGGCCAGTCTTAAAGCTGCACCGTTTGAGGCACTTTATGGACGTAAATGCATATCACCAGTGTGCTGGGATGACATTGGTGAGAGGCAGTTGTTTGGTCCGGAGTTGATCACCAGGACAGTTGATGTTGTGACTCAGATCAGAAAGCATCTTCAGCCAGCTCAGGATAAGTAGAGGCAGTAGGCTGATGTTCATCGGAGGGCTTTGGAGTTTGTTGTTGGTGACCATGTTTTCCTTAAGGTATTGCCGTGGCGCGGTGTCATTTGGTTCGGTGGTGGGGGCAAGCTTAGCCCTAGGTTTATTGGACCATTTGAGATTTTGGAGCGAGTAGGCAAGGTGGCCTATCGTCTTGCTTTGCTGCCAGCATTATCAGGAGTGCACAATATTTTTCATGTCTCACAACTCAGGAGACATATCCGCAATGAGAATCACGTGATCAACTACTCTGAGTTGACCGTGCGGCCGGATTTGACTTGTGAGATTCCGCCAATTGCTATAGTGGATCAGCGGGAGAAAGTGCTTAACAACAGGGTCGTCAAGTTGGTTCGTGTTGCTTGGAATCCTCACTCGCCTAGTGAGTCGACTTAGGACCTGGAGGAGGAGATTCAGCAGAAGTTTCCTCATTTATTTGGGTAGCATTTTATTTTGTTTTGTTTCTTTTCTTTTGGGTTTACCCTATGTATCTTCTTTTTGAATTTCGATGACGAAATTCTTTTTGTTAGGTGGGCAGGATTATAACCCCTATTTTTCGTTTTTTGTATTTTTGATGTATTTTTCTTCTTCTTGAGTATTTGTACTCTCTTGTATTTTTTTGAACCGTATATTGGAGTTGTTTTCAATATATATTCATTTTATTTCATTTTGAGCTCTTTGTGTTTGATTTGTTTGTCTTTTGCTTCGTTCTTCGTCGATTGTTGTTTTCCTCTTTATTGGATTCTGTTCTATTCTTTGGCTCGAGTTTTGGGTGATCGCGATTTCTTTTGCCTAAACCTTTTATTGATGATCCTAATTGCAATTTTAAACTAGACCCTCATGATTATCCCTAAACCCAATTGATTACCCAAACCCTAATACCCAATCTCCTACTACTCCTCCTAATAAACCCATAAACCCAATTACCCAACAATCCTACTACAAACCCTGATCACCCCCCCCCCCTATATAAACTAATCCCTATCTCTCTTTTCCTACCGAAACCTAGCAACTGTTACACCCCAAAACCCTAAACCCATTACTGCCGAACTCCCATACCCTGTGAAACCCCTACCGCTAACCCCCACTTCACCCTCAACCTCCCAATCCATCATCTTGAACCCATTACCGCTGCACCCATTGCTCCCGATTGCTGCACCCACCCGTCGCTGATCACCCAAGCCCCTCGCCGTCCATCTTTCCGTCTCATCTCGCCGTCGTTTGCTCTCCCTCTCGGCCTCTGTTTCGGCGCCGATCGACAGCAACAGCAGCAGCGACGCTAGCTAGCACCAACGCCGCTGCCACCGTTGTTCCCCTCCATTCATCCCCTCGCCGACTGCAGTTGCAACAACGGCAGTCACCGCCGCCGTCCGTTCCGCCGTGGTGTCTCTCTCTCTTGGTTGGTTTGCACGTGCACGTAGTTTGCACGTGTATTTGGTTCGTGATTTGTGTTCGTGGGTTTTGCTCGTTGTGTTCATTGCCCGAGAATCCGTTTTCGTTATTTTTGGTTTTCTTTGTTTTTGTCTTAGGTTAAGGCAAGTAATTTGTACTCAAATTCCTTTGTATGATAGAAGTCAAAAATACCGCTTATAGTGTAGTTGGGTTCTAGAGACAACTCATGTGTGTGTTATCTTTGATGGGTTGTCTCTATTGTGCTATTGAATATAGTTGTCTGAAGACACAAAAATCGACAGGAAAACAACTATGTTTGATCGTTCTTGATCTATTCATAGATGTGAGATAATTAGGTAAAATTATGTGTTTGATGAGATCTATGTGATATGATGGTTGTGAATATGTTATATACTCTATTTCATGATGTTTGCACACTTAGTAGACTCTATACCATGTTTGATTGTGATTGGAACGAGTTTCGTGTGGTTTATGTTGGTTTTGTTTCAAGAGAAAATCTGATGATCAGTTTTGATTTGTATTTTAGACCCTATTAAGGTCAGAATTCTTAATTTTTGTATTATACATAAATTGTAGAGAAATCTGTCTTCTTTCCAAACTCGATAACCTTGATCGATTTCATTTTCGTATGAGTGAGTTATGGTTATTTTACTACAGAGGTGTATTCTATTTCCAGATTTCGTTTCTTGATGATTTTGATAATTAAACTATTTTGATACTAGTTCTAATTATATTATTTTGATCTGAAACTTTGCGAAGTATTTCTATATCTATTTAGGGATTACCCAGAATTTTGGTGGATTTTATTGATGAGTTTTATATGCCGTTTCATGTTTGTTTATGAAAACTATACTTGTTGTATTTTGCTCGCTGTTCTGTAAAGAATCCTATTTTCACCCTATTCTTTTTACTGTATGGAAAATATTTATGAAATATGAAAGATAGACCATTTTGTATATTTTCATCTCCATTTGGTGGATTTGGATTTCGTTTTACGGTTTACGAGATATTATAGTTTTCGTACAGCAGTGTTGGGAATTCCATATTTGCCAAACTATCGTTTCTTGAAGTTTTCTGATTTTTGTTAACTGAACTAATTTTACTGGAATATTATGAAACTTTATATTTTGATACTAGATATATAGGGGATTATCCCAGATTTTGTCTGAATTTATTTGAGGAGTTTTAATGCTGTTTTCTTATTTTTGAATACGATTTACTGATTTCTGGCTGAACGTGTTTTCTGGACTCAAATCAGTTTTGAGTTATGATTTTGTGAAGTACTATATGGCATATATATAATCTCTGGATTTTTGTGGAAGTCTATTTTCCAGATTCTTTGATGGATTCAGATTTGGATCTCTGTAGTAACGGGAATCTCTATTTTAGTACTGTACTGTCATGCTGTCCTGAATATGAACATACACTGTTTTGCTCGTTTATGTGACCGCATGTCATCTATGCATGTTTATTTATTTTCCTGAACCTAAAACTAATTGTATCATGTTTGTTTGACACTATTTCATACACTATCATGTCTGTTGATAACCATAATAAAAGTGATCAAGTCGGGGTTTCTTAAGGAAAGATCTAGTAGTGGAAAATATGGAAACGTGTACTTGAAAAGGAACTAGTGTTGCATACTATTACTGTTACTATTACTGTTACTTTTACTGCTATTGTTACTGTTATTTTTACTGTTACTGATACCTGAGTACACTGCCCCATTATGGTCCACTATGAAATCTAAAAGCGAAACTGTTTTTTGTAGCAACCATGTGTTATATTTTGGGGCACATGAAGTGCTACCTAGCTAGTAATACACACAAGACTTTAAGAATATAAGACTGATACTGTTAAAATGATACTTTTGAACTGATATTGTTATACTGTTACATTGATATACTGAGCTTACTGTTACTGGACACTGTTAGTTGTCATATGACACTATACTTGACACATTCATTTGTACTGTTAGTATACCATGCTAGTTGACTTGTTTTAGTGATTCATGCTAGTTATTACTATTGATGCATTATTCCATGCTATTTGTTTACATTTTCCATGTACTTGTATCCTACATTATAAGTGGCCTGTAACTTGCATTAACGGGTACTTATTTTCTCTTTCCTTCTCCTGCAATTATTAATTGCAGATCAGGATGGTCAGCTGCCCAACGGCATTGGCGAAATGAAATATTAGTGCTGGATTTTTTACTTATTAGTATTACTATTATTGTTACTTTGAATAATGTATTTTTGAGTACTTGAATGATTACTTTGTATTTGGGTGATGTGACCTAGGATTTTGTCTTGTCCAGATTTTGATTTATTTGAGCTTAATGTATTTTGTTTCAAGTAAATTCTTTTGGTTTATTAATTCAAATATGCATGTGTGGTTGACTCTTTTGCTTCCGACTCTGATTATTTTGTGAGATATTGTAAAGATTCCTGAACAGCTTATAGATGATGCAAATCATTCGTTGGGTTGATTCGCGTATCCGTATTCCGTATTCTTTTTGGGAAGCGGGGCGTGACAGTTGTTACTCTTTCCTGTCAAGTCTACCATGGCACCTCTCCATCTCGTGGAGACGGCGATAGATCGAGTCCTCCCTCTGGTCGAATCTTGCTGATCCCCAAGACTCATCCTCATGTGGAAAAGGACTTGGAGTGCGATGGTAATGGCTTGGGGCAGGTTGAGGACTAGGCGCCCGTTGATCGTGGTTGGGAGCAACATTTGAGGGCCTGCAGAATGTCTTCTCGAAAATCCTAGAACTCCAAACTTGTGACAGGTGCCTCCCAATCTCGGTGGTCCCTTGGGGCGGACCGACCGGTCGGGGTGTGGCTCCTCCTCTGATGGCGTGGGGGTGACTCCCTCCACCTCTTGGGAGAGTTCGCTCTTCTGCGGTCTGGCCTATGAGGGGAATCGTGCTCTAGGGGACCGAATCGCAGGACCCCTTTGATGTTCATGGTGAGGGATTCCTTCATGGGTCCGCCTCTCATTCAAACGGGTTCAAAGATCTATCCCGTATTGCCGATTGACAATAACGTGTCGGAGATCCTCTGGCGTCAAAGGATTGTGAGAGGCCATGGAGTCAGATGAGGGGTTATGTACTGAGACATGGTCGTGAAGAGGAGGTTGCCTTTGACGACATTGATGGGGCAGCCCTTTGAGGCCCTTGAGGGGCCTGCTGTGGGGGAGGTTGTTGAGGAAGAGGTTGTCCAAGCTGCTGTTTCTGGACAGGTTGAGGAGAGGCTGTCCAGGCTGCGAATGCTGGACTTGCTGGACGGGTTGAGGGAAGAAATCATGAAGTGGAGGAGAAGGAATGGGAGTGGCTCTGCAGCTGGAGACCGCTGCCTTCCCCTTCTTCAGAGGCATAGCTTGGGAAACAACTTCACCGATGCACTAAGGCTAGATAGCTTTTCGTTTCCCACAGACGGTGCCAATCTGTTGCTACTGATTTTGGCATGGGAGCAAACAGATGAATTTGTGGATTCTTTAGGAAATGAATAAGGCAAACCTGTTACCTTTGACCGGCGTTTGACTGATTCCTTGCCGCTATTGTTAACCTGCAAAAAGTTCGTTACACCGGGATGGATCCCGGCGACGAACCCTCCGACGCTCAAGTCAGTAATCAGGAAGATTATGAAAGAGCGTTTATGTGGAAAAATATTGATTACCTTGTTATGGTGGGGGGAGGGGTATTTATAGTCGCCTTAAGAGACAGTTTAGAGATAATCATTTATCTCCATGTCCCGGTGTTTCTGGACAAGATGTAGAGTTTAAACTCGTTTCATGATAAGAAAGGTAGTTTAAACTGCCTCTTAGAGATAACCATGAATTTGAATTACTCTTTAAATATCTAAATTGGTTTGAAACGGGTTGCTACCCATACCCAATAAGAAAGATCCGTTTTTAGGTTATTGGGCTTCGAAGAAAGACCTAATACCCATTTCGGGCCCATTTGTAGGTGAAATTTCCGTTTTACCCCTGAGAGCTTTAAGATTCGTACCCGATCTGAACGATCTTGATTTACTCCCATTTTTAGCCATATCATATACCAATAATGATTATTTAATCAACCAGGCGCTACCTTAATCATGTGCGACCGCACAGAGCATACAAATCAGGAAGCTCCCCCCCCCCCTGTGTTTTCTATATATACTAGTAATTAACACATGCAATGCACGTCGTAATAAATATTTTTTATAATAAACATTCCGACGTGGTCTAACCTCAAAACCGAGACCTCCTTTATATCAGTTATGCACAAGCGATGCATGAGTTAATTTATCTAGAAATATTTGTTAGTTATACATGGACGATGCACGAGTTTATTTGTTTACAAATGACAACCCCAACTATCACATTATAATATACTAGTAATTTACACGTGTGATGCACGTCTTTATAAATATGACTTTTTTGAAAAAAAAATCGAAGTTGTCTGGCACTGAACTTAAGACCTCCTTTATATTAGTTGTCACGCCCCGCTTCCAATTATACGGGAAACACGAGCACGCAACTGCGGTCCGATGAATAATATAAGTGTGCCAACTCATATCATCCATAAGATGTACAATAAAAGTAAACTCAACAATACAATAATAATCACAGGAACAAGAACTTAATACAATAACCAATATCTGAGATAAAAAAGAACTTACCAAATAGTCAGAGAATATGCAATGTAATAACAGCTCGACGAGTTCTTTAAGTAACCCATGGTCTGTACTTGTATAACATATCTTAAAGAAAGATAGGTGGAATACCCGCTAGAGCAAGTTGCGGGCTGCAAGTAGTACAAGAAAAATATGAACAAGAGACAAGATATGCAGAAAAACAAAAGAACTGAGAATCCAAATACTGGAAGAACATAATAACGAGAAACAACATATATAAGAAGAAAGCAAAAAGGAATTAACAAAAAAGGAACAAAAACTAGCGATGCAAATGTAATATAACATGATCAAGATAATGTAGGTAACAACTAGAATAGGTCTCAAAATATAACTATTCGGGGACAAGGAATAATGTAACAGGAATATGACATATAAATGAAAGTCAAGCAAACTTGCAACGGGAGTCATGTGAACTAGTAACAGGTAACATGTCATATTTAACAGGTAACAGGTAACATGTAAACTTGTGATAGATATCAGATAAACATGTAAAACAGGTGACAGGGATATGCAGGTAAAACATATTATTCTTAAGGTTTTTTATTTAATCCTATCTAATGCATCACTCATGCGTCCCATACCACATGGTTGCTGCATACAAACAAGTTATATTTAGATTTAGTGGTGGATTCCATAGGTCTGTGTACTCGGACATCATAAAAACAGATAAACAGATAAACCGAATCGGATAAATAGACTCACGAATCATGTAATTATGTATTCATGCAAACAGGTGGGACCTATGGGGCCCCTTCCGAGTACACCTTCTTGTAGGGAAGAATGCAGTCAGGTAATCATATAAACAGATAAACAAAAATGGATAAACAAACTCATGAATCATGTAATCATGTATTCATGCAAACAGGTAGGAAACACGGCCCCCCTACCGAGTAAATTTGCCTATGTTGTCCACTACCAGATATTTTCCTAAAACCCCGGATTGATACTTATTCTTTTTTAACAAAACAGACATGAATGTGTAAAATCAGAGACAAGTAAATATGACAGGGACAGAAACCAGGTTCAGACTGGGCTGAAAACTTGTTCGCGGTCCATAAACAAAATTATAAATATTGAAACAACAAGAACTCCAATTCTGGACAGCATGACGTTGTTCTACTAAAACTGAAATTTCCGCTGCTACAGAAAAGAAAATCTGGATCCGTCAGATGTTCTAGAGACTAGACTCTCTGCCGGTTCCAGCGCATATACACACGATATATAAAAATCACAGAAACTAGGTTCAAATTCTTATTCTTTACAAATTTTATGTTCAGGAAGAAACTTAGTGTACAATTCTTATACTCATAAAACAGTAAAGAACTCATTTAAAAATTCAATACAATTTATAATGAGGTTCTTAATCATGTTGAGCAACATACTAGAATTTCTCAGGTCTTTATTATACTTTTAGTATGATATTTAAATTGGTTAATCAAGAACATATACTTCAAAATAGTAATCTAGAATTGAAAACATCACGGTACTAACAACAACACATCTAGCAATCTACACATTGGATATCAGATCCGTTTATAAAGTTCTAACAGATTTAGAATGTAACTGGGTCAAAATCTGATTACAAGTCAGAACAGATAGCAGGGCATAAATATACAATTTGATATTTATGATTTTTTACGAATACGGAATTGACAGAAATAAATCAAAACGGATAGGGGTCAAGATCATCAACGTATATGGCATGAGAAATATATCACAACGATAAATCTACTTGCGGTATTTCAAAAAATGCTTGTTCGGAAAAACAAAAGATTTGTACAAGGATACTTGCCTGATATGATGACGATGATTCCGAATGTAAAGGAATAACGAGACGAGTGTCCTGATGGCAATGCATGTACACTACGGAATCATAAGAGCACGTGCAACAATCCACGACAGCAAACACAACAGTGGCTACACCAGCGAGAGCAATAGCAAGAACAACCAAACACGACAATAACCCGAACAGCAAACTCCAAAATAACCCGAACAGCAAACAGCAAATACGCGAACAGCAAACAGCCGTAGAAATCCCCAAAACGGCAAACATCAATAGCAACAACGGCTGAGTGGCTCGTGTCTGTGGTGATCGGCGGCAACAAAGAGGCTGCGGAGGCAGGAAGGGGCTACAGGTGCAAGTGTGGTGTGGTGGAGAGGAGACGACAACGGCGAAAATGATGGACAAGTGGAAGAGGGAGGATGTTGCAATGGCGGCTGGTGGTCGTAGGTTGAAGAAGTGGTGGGCACAGTGAGTGATGGAGGTCGTTGTGCTGCAGTGGAGCCAGGCAGCGACCGGGTGGAGCTGACGATGGCACGACGAGGAGGCTGGAGGTTGGGTGTGAGCAGGCGAGCGTCAGTTAGGTTTCTTCGAAGTCGAAACAGAGGAAGGTCGGGGTGAGGGCGAGGGCAAGGGCGACAACGAAGCTCAAGCGTCGAGGAGGACAGTGGAAATGGCAGTGCGAGGAGGGCTCGAGCGGTTGAAGATGAGAAGGGAGGGAGACGGGGGCGAAGGAGGTTGATGATGGTAGGGCGGCGGAGACGAGGAGGCTGGGGCGGTGCGAGGAGCGGCAGGTGCAGGCGGTATAGTGAAACAGTGAGGGCAGGGGGAACTCAGATGAGATGGGGGTTCTGTTGGGATTTCTGAAGAACCAGAGAAGGAGAGAGAGAGTCGGGGAGAGAGAAACAGGGGAGGGGGGGTAATTGATTTAATTAATGGGGGAGATTAATTAGTGGTTAGTTATGAGTAGTGGAGAGTGATCTAAGGAGAGTAGTGTTGTGGTGAACGTGAGGGGAGTTGGAAAGAACTGTGAAAATTTGTGTTTGTGGGTTTAAGTTGGGTTAACGGGTTTGGGTACACAAAAGTGGGCATGGGTTTGGGCTTACAATAATAATAAAAGAAATCAATATTGCTGGGCTGGGTTGGGCTTAGGATTTGGGTTCAAAAAGATGATGAAATTGAAAATACAGCTCAGGTTCAAGAGAATGAATAACATTTGCATTTTAAAAAAATAGAATTACAAGAATACAATAAGAGAAAAGAATACAATTCAGTGCAATCAGAATGTACAATCGGAGAATGGGGCTTAAATACAAGAATTTGTTCAAGAGAATAAAATAATTTATAGAAAAATTTGAAATACTCGAATACGAATAAAAGAAAAAAAGAAAAATCCGTACAATCGGAAACGCGGGTTATAATCCTACCCACCTTACAACAAAATTTTATCCTCAAAATTTGCGTAGACGGTACATAGGATATAACCAAAATAGATCTGAAGAGATAACGAAGCAGGAAATTAGAGGGAGGGAACGAAGTTAACACCGGAATAAGAAAGTTCATTGATATAAAGAATCAAAGAATGATGACAAATGGAATGTACGAAACGAAGTAAACGGTATCAAAAGGAAAGAAACAACACAAGACTTTAGAGATAACGAAGCAAGAACATGAAAAAGTAGGTAGAACTGGAATCGAAGTGAGAATTGACAGGGAAGAATCAAACCAAATAATGAGTCCACGGATTAGGATGAATGCAAGGAATGGAAGGAAGCGAACAATGCAAGGAAGAAGAAGCAACATGAGAATCCCGAACTTGTGGGTTATGGGCTCACCACGCTTTCGCTATGCCACTCTAATTAGGAAGACTCTGTCATCAGCGTCCATTAACTCCAGCAATCTGCCACGTGACTCACCATATCCTTGACATGTCCAAACGGTGTCTCTCTAGCATGAAGTTCGGACTTATGGTGCTTGAGATTGTGCACACTTCCTGAGATCCTGGGACTCTGCTTATACATCTTGGAGAAAACGATGACACTTATTCTCCCAATGATCATCCAAGCCGCTGACATGTTGTTGTAGATCATGGGTAGCCAATCGACGAACCAAGCAAGAATAACAGAATGGTAGCACCGGAATTTGAGGAGAACATGGAATGGAAGAAATAAATAGTTTGATACTTAATATTGAATCAATAAATGAAGATGAATGCAAGGCACAAAAAGAAATGAACGATGCGAGAACTGAAATATGAAATAATCGACGAGACGAGCAGAAATAAAAAGAATTGATGGCACCGGAATCAAAAAATATGGGCACGGAAAGAATGAATTTATACCCAATAAGGAATCAACAAATCAGGATGACTGTAAGAGACAGGAGGAAATAAGGAATCAAGGAATTGAATATGAAGGGATCAGAATGAATGGAATAAGACTAGTATCCAGATTATGAGTTGGTTATTGCATGTTCATGTGATCAATGCGATATGCATATTGTAAGTTAAACCTGGCTAAACTCCCACATAATTAGAGTCTAACCTGTTGGGGCCTAACCTGGCTAGCGCCAAAACCTGACTAATATATTAGGCAAACATGACTAACATATTAGCCAAACTTGGGCTTTGATACCACTAAAAACCTGTCACACACCGCTTCCCATTATACGGGAAATACAGGCACGCAACTGAGGCCCAGCGAATGATATTAGTGTGCCAACTCATATTAGCCATAAGCTGTACAATACCAGTAAACTCAACAATACAATAATAATCACTAGAACAAGAACTTAATACAATAACCAATATCTGAGATACAAGAACTTACCAAATAGCCAAAGAATATGCAATGCAATAACAGCTCGACGAGTTCTTTAAGTAATCCATCTTCTGTAACTGTATAACATATCTCAAAGAAAGATTGGTGGAGTACCCGTTAGAGCAAGTTGCGGGCCGCTAGTAGTACAAGAAAAATATGAACAAGAGACAAGATATGCAGGAAAACAAAAGAACTGGGAATTCAAATACGGAAAGAACATGATAATGAGAAACAACATATATAACAAGAAAGCAACAGAGACTGAACAATAAAGGAACAAAAACTGGCGATACATATGTAATATAACATGATCAAGATAATGCAGGTAACAACTGGAATAGGTCTCAAAATATAACTATTCGGGGACAAGGAATAATGTAACAGGAATATAACATATAAACGAAAGTCATGCAAACTTGTAACGGGAGTCATGTGAACTAGTAACAGGTAACTTGTCATATGTAACAGGTAACAGGTAACATGTAAACTTGTAACAGATTTCAGATAAACATGTAAAACAGGTGACAGAAATATGCAGGTGAAACATATTATTCTTAAGTCTTTTATTTAATCCTATCTAATGCATCAATCATGTGTCCCATACCACATGGTTGCTTCATACAAACAAGTGACGTTTAGATTTAGTGGTGGATTCCGTAGGGCCGTGTACTCAGACATCATATAAATAGATAAACAGATAAACCGAATTGGATAAACAGACTCATGAATCATGTAATCATGTAATCATGTATTCATACAAACAGGTGGGACCTATGGGCCCCCTTCCGAGTACACCTTCTTATAGGGAAGAATGCAGTTAGGTAATCTTATAAACAGATAAACCAAAATGGATAAACAGACTCATGAATCATGTAATCATGTATTCACGCAAACAGGTGGGAAACATGAGCTCCCTTCCGAGTACACTTAACTATGTTGTCCACTACCAGATTTTTCCCTTAAACCCCGGCTTGATACTTATTCTTTTTACCAAAACAGACATGAATGTGTAAAATCAGGGACATGTAAACATGACAGAGATAGAAACCAGGTTCAGACTGGGCGGAAAACATGTTCGAGTGCCATAAACAAAATTATAAATATTGAAACAACAGGAAGTCCAATTCTTGACAACAGGTCATTGCTGTACCAAAACTGGAATTTCCGTTGCTACAGAAAAGCAAATCTGGATCCGTCATAAGTTCTAGAGATCAGACTCTCTACCGGTTCCAGTGCATATACACATGATATATAAAAATCACAGAAACTATGTTCAAATTCTTATTCTCTACAGATTTTATATTCAGGCAGAAACTTAGGGTACAATTCTTATACTCAAAAAACAGTAAAGAACTCATTAAAAAATTCTATAAAATTTATAATCAGGTTCTTAATCATGTTGAGCAATATAATGGAATTTATCAGGTCGTTATTATACTTTTAGTGTGATATTTAAATTGGTTAATCGAGAACATATAGTTCAAAATAGTAATATGGAATTGAAAACATCGAAGTATTAACAACATCACATCTAGCAATCTACACATTGGATAATAGATTCATCAAAAGTTCTGGAAACTAGACTCAGGGGGCTAAAAATCTTATTTATAAAGTTCTAACAGATTCAAAATGTAACTGGGTCAAAATCTGATTACAAGTTAGAACAGACAGCATGGCAGAAATATACAATTTGATATCTATGATATTTTACGAATACGGAATTTACAGAAACAAATCAAAACGGAAGGGGTCAAGATCATCAACGTATAGGGCATGAGAATGGGTCACAACGATTAACCTACTTGCGGTATTTCAAAAAATGCTTGTATGGGAAAACAAAAGATTCGTACAAGGATACTTGCCTGATATGATGACGATGATTCCAAATGTAAAGGAATAATGGGATGAGCTTTTCGAAGGCAAAATGTGTACACTACGGAATCACGAGAGCATGTGCAACAATCCACGGCAGCAAACACAACAGTGGCTACAACAGCGGGAGCAATAGCAAGAACAACCAGGACAATAAACAATGAAAATAATGCGAACAGAAAACAGCAAAATAACCCAAACAGCAAACAACAGATACCCGAACAACAAACAGCTACAGAAATCCCCAAAATGGCAACCAGTAACAGCAACAGCAACGACGGCTGAGTGGCTCAAGTCTGCGGTGTTCGTCGGCAGCGAAGGTAGGAAGGGGCTGCAGGTGCTGGCGTGGTGTGGTGGAGAGTAGACAGCAACGGGGAAAAGGATGGGCAAGCAGAAGAGGGAGGATGTTGTAGCGGTGGCTGGTGGTTGTGGATTGAAGAGGTGGTGGGCACAGCGATTGATGGAGGGTAGCAATGGAGGTTGATGTGCTGCAGTGGAGCCAGGCAGCGACGGGGTGGAGCTGACGATGGCACGACAAGGAGGCTGGAGGTTGGGTGTGAGCAGGAGAGCATCGGTTGGGTTTCTTTGGAGTCGAAATCGAGGAAAGTCGGGGTGAGGGCGAGGGCGAGGGCGACAACGAAGCTCGGGCAATGAGGAGGACGGTGGAAATGGCAGTGCGAGGAGGGCTCGAGCGATTGACGACGATAAGGGAGAGAGACAATGGTAGGGCGGCGGAGACGAGGAGGCTGGGGGCGGTGCGAGGAGCGGCAGGTGCAGGCAGTGTCGAGAAACAGCAAGGGCGGATGGAGCTCAGATGAGATGGAGAGGTCTTCTGTTGGGTTTTCTGAAGAAACATAGGAGGGGAGAGAGAGTGGAAGAGAGAGATACAGTTGGGGAGGGTTAATTGATTTAATTAATGGGGGAGATTAATTAGAGGGGATTAAGGAATTAAGGAGATAATTAATAGGGATTTAGTGGTTAGTTATGAGTAGTGGAGAGTGATTTAAGAAAAGTAGAGTTGTGGTGAATGTGAGGGGAGTTGGAAATATCTGAAAAAAATTGTGTTAGTGGGTTTAAGTTGGGTTAACGGGTTGGGTACACAAAAGTGGCTTGGGTTTGGGCTTATAATAATAACAAAAGAAAACAATATTGTTTGGCAGGTTGAGTTTAGAATTTGTGTTCAAAAAGATGATGAACTTGAAAATACAACTCAGGTTCAAGAGAAGGAATAAAATTTGCATTTTAAAAAAATAGAATTACAAGAATACAATGAGAGAAAAGAATACAATTCAGTGCAATCAGAAAGTACAATCAGAGAATGGGTTGGGAATCTAGCTTAAATACAAGAACTGGTTATTCAATGAATGTAATCGGGTTCAAGAGAATAAAATAATTTATAGAAAAAATTGAAATACTCGAATACGAATAAAATATAAAAGGGAAATCTGTATAATCAAAAATGGGGGTTACATTAGTTATGCATGTACATTGCACGTGTTTATTTGATTACAATGCACGTGTTTGTTTGGTTATACAACTCCAACTCTCCCATCAAAATATTAGAGATTAGAGATATACTAGTAATTTGCACGAGCGATACGCGTTCTAAACTATTTTTTTTTATAGAGTAAATAATATGACATAATCTGGCATCGAACCTGAGACCTCCCTTTACTAATGCATACTCTTTACATATTATCCCTAGTGGCACAAACTTTTATTTTATATGAGTGGCACTTTTGTAAAATAATTATGTCGTAAATAAATTTGAACTTTACGTGTATTATGGCAACTAACAATAGTTCAGTAAATGAATGGTTTATATAAATCCCATTTAAAAATGAATTGTTGAGATTAGATAGTTGATTGTCTACAAATGACAACTACAACTCTCCCATTATAGTATTAGAGATATATAAGGCGATGCATGGGTCTGTTTGTTAACACATGCGATGCATGTCTTAATAAATATTTTTTTATAGTAAACATTCCGACGTTGTCTATAATCGAACATATGACCTCTTTTATATTAGTTATGCACGTGCATTGTATGTGTTTGTTTTTGTTACAATGTACGTGTTTGTTTGGTTACACAAACCCAACTCTCCCATTAAAATATTAGAGATAAAGTAATTTACAAGTGTGATGCTCGTCGTAATAAATATATATTTTTTAAAAGTAAAAATGCCGATTCAGTGTGGCCTTGAACATGAGATCTCCTTTATATTAGCTATGCACGGGTTTGTTTGTCTACAAACGACAACTCCAACTCTCCTATTATAATATTAGATATAGTAATTTACACACGTGATACACATCTTAATGGATATATATTTTTAAAAGTAAAACCTCCGACATAGGATGGCCTCGAACATGAGACTTCCTTCATATTAGTTATGTACACGCGATACACGTAAGTTGGTCTATTTACAAACGATAACTCAAACTCTTTTATATATATATATATATATATTTGCAAACGGGTCTGTGTAAATAGACCCGTTGCAAATGGAAACCCCGGTCATTGGATCAAGTTCTTCTAGATCCAATGGATGTGATCTCCCCCGCCCATCTCCTTCTCTTCACTTAAGTGAGGAGAGGGGGTATTTTGGGGTTTTCACCCACAAATAACTCTTCACCTTATTCACTCTCTCACTCACTATTTCTTTCAACGAACAGCAGTAACTGTTTCAAAAAATAAATTTTTATAACCTAGGTCATTGTTTCAAACAACGATCTAGGTTATGAAAACTCGTTGTTTGAAACAAAGGCTATTGTTCGTTCAAAAATACATGTTTTTAACAGAGAGCAAGAGTAGATGTTTGAAACGAACAGTAGCCGCTATTTCAAACAACGACTTTGTATAACCTAGGCCGTTGTTTGAACCCTAGCTTATGAAAAGTCATTATTTAAAACAACAGCTATTGTACGTTCAAAAAGACAGTGAGTGAGAGAGTGAAGGAGGTGAAGAGTTATTTGGGGGTGAAAACCCTAAAATACCCCTCTCCTCACTTAAGTGAAGAGAAGCAGATGGGCGGAGGAGATCACAGCCAACTTGATTGAATGGCCGGGGCTTCAGTTTGTAATTGGTCTATGCAAACAAACCCAATTACTATAATAAAACACAAAGAAAGCTATTAAGTGGCGCTTCTTCAATCCCCCCAAAATCAAAGGCCCAGATCTAATCTAATCTCACAAAACACATTTGCCCCCCCACCCCAAAAAAAAAAGTTTTCCCCCAAAACTCAAATTAAAATCCCCCCAAAACAAGTCCTTTATTTATTTAATTATCTCTCTCTCTCTCTCCCCAAAACAACTCCTTTATTTATTTAATTATTTCTCTCTCTCTCACTCTCTCTCTCTCTCTCTCTCTCTCTCTCTCTCTCTCTCTCTCTCTCTCTCTCTCTCTCTCTCTACACACACACACACACACACACACACACACACACACACACACACACTTATGGAAACATTAACTTTTATTTACAACTAATTATTGTCATACTATTCAAACTTGAGCTACATAATTTTTGATTTACTGTTTACAAGGCTTTTCATATGCTGTATCGTTCTGAAGACATACCGTAGGCACGTGCCCACGGGCAAATCTAGTATATATATATAGCAAACAGGCATGTTTGCACAAACCTGTTGCAAAAGAAGATCCAGGCCATTGGATCGAATTGATCAAGATCCAATGGCTCAGATCTTCCCTGTCGAATTCCCCGCCTCACTTAAACACTTAGGGGTATTATGGTGATTTCACCTCATTATGCCCTTTCACCCTCATTCTCCTTCTCTCTCACACTCAGTCTCCCTCTTCTCTCCCACTCCGACCGAAACCCAAAATCCAACGGCAATGAACCCTCCCCGACCACAGGTGCCTCCTCCTCCGACTCTTCACCGACCACCTCCCTCTCACACACTCTCTCTCACTCCTCCTATGCTCTCTCTCTCTCTCTCGTTCCCACTCTTGACCGAAACCCGAACACCCAAATCCCAACCCCCAAACCTCATTTCAACCTCCAATGCCTCCTCCTCCTCATCCCGACCGGCAATCTCTCTCTCTCTCTCTCTCTCTCTCTCTCTCTCTCTCTCTCTCTCACACTCCCCCTACTCGCTCTTTTGTTCCCCAACCCACCTAAACCCCTCGTCCTCCAATCTTTGATAGATAATTGGGAACTTAGAATCCTAAATTGCTGATTAAATCCGAACACATTATTGACAACATATACGTCATACACATCGTTGACTCACGGTTTGCAAGATACGGTCATGTATCGTTTTATTTGCTTTTTTTTTATACATTGTCATATCTTGCAAACCATTAGTCGAAACTCACTTCTAGAAGTTACGTTAGCTTGTGTGTTGTGATTCCAAACTACTCACAAAGTTTTAGAAATTTTAGGGTGCCGTTTGTGCAGTTTTCCTCACGTATACAAAAAATAACAACTCTAATTTGTTATATTTTGAGTACAAAAACATTGAAAACCATGAAAATAGCCTCAAAAAATTACTATACCTGGCCCATAGGTCAGATTTACCACACACAAGCTAACACAACTTCTAGAAGTGAGCAACAACTCATGGTTTGTAAGAAACGGCAATGCATCGCTTTATTTTGGTTTTTCTTGAAATAAAGTGATACATTATCGTATCTCACAAACCGCGAGTCGAAACTCGCATCTACAAGTTGTGTTAGCTTGCATGTGCTAAGTCTGACCTACTCGCAAATTTTCAGAATTTTTGGTGGTCATTTGTGCTATTTTCTCATGTATCTCAAACAACAACTCTAATTTGTTATATTTTGAATACGAAAACATATAAAACTGCACAAACGGATGCAAAAAAATTCCAACACTTTGTGAGCAGGTTGGATTTATCACACACAAGCTAACACAACTTCTAAAAATGAGTTTCGACTCACGGTCTGCAAGATATGGCCGTATATCGTTGTATTTGTTTTTTTAAAATAAAGTGATACATTGTCGTATCTCGCAAACCGTGAGTCGAAACTCACTTATACAAGTTGTGTTAGCTTGTGTGTGGTGAATTCGACGCACTGGCAAAGTTTTGAAATTTTTGGTGGTTGTTTGTGTGGTTTTCCCACATGTCTTGTTTCGTATCTATATATGAATAGTGTGATTCAATCTATATGATTAGTGTATTGATAATTGTTGTATTATTTTTTATGTCAGATATGGAAAATGATAAAGAAAATTATGTTGCTGGCGATAATTTTGTGTGTGCACAAGAAGATGATGAATCTAGGCTACAAGTTGATGAGGAACTCACACCAAAGATATGTATGATGCTTCATACTTTAGATAAAGCCGAGAAATTTTATACGTCATATGATAGATGTGCGGATTTCAAAATACGTAAGGGTGAGAATAAATACAAGAGAATCGAAGTAGTTGATAAGTCATATTTATGTAATAAAGCTGGAAAGTCACCGAGTCAGCCTAATGATGCTAAATGGGGAACTACTTCTAGAATGGGTTGCAAAGATTTCATTCGTGTAAAACTAAATGAAGAAACTAATACATGGGTTTTTATTTATTTAATGAACCACACAATCACAATTTTACTTCACCCAGTAGAAGACATTTGTTGCCCCGAAACCATAGTGCGTCGAAATCCCAAAAAAGAATAATTGATCAACTTACCCAAGCTAGAATCCCTACGTGCAAACAAATGCTTTTCTTTGAAAGTGCTAGTGGATGACACAATAAAATATGATTCACCAAACTGCAGCTAGAAATATAGAGAGAGACTCGAGGGAAGCTATGAAAGGACACAACCGGCGAATGCTCATTGAATTCTTCGAATCGCAAAAGTAGAAGGATCCTTTATTTTTTTATGATTACCAATTAGATCCCGAATGCCGATTGTCTCATTGTATTTGCGTGGATGGTACCGCTAGGATGAATTATGAAGAATTTGGGGATGTGCTTTACTTTGATGCCACACATCACACGCACTGATATAAAAATGTTATTTGTTACATTTGTTGGAATCAACCATCATTGGCAATCAACGTTCGTACCTTGTGGGTTCGATCCAAATGAGAATGTCTCTTCCTTTGTATGGTTCTTTGAAAAGTGGTTAGCAGTAATGAAACATGATCCATCCAGTATCGTAACAGACCAGGATCGTGGGATTGGTGTTGCACTGAAGAAAATTTTCCTTGAGACTCAGCATAGGTATTACATTTGGCATATTTTAGATAAGTTACCGCAAGAGGTGCGTATGTCGAATGATATCGATGAGTTTAATGATGTGTTACCGCTAAATCTGGTGTGGGGGCAAACAGATAGAATTTGTGGATTCTTTGGGATGCCGAATAGTCAAACCTGAAATCTTTCCACCGGAGTTTGACCGTGATCTCCCACTGTTAACCTGCAAAAAGTGCGAAACACCGGGATTGATCCCGGCGACGCACCCTCCGACGCTCAATTCAGTAATCAGAAAGATTATGAATGAGCTTTTACTGGCAAAAGATTAATTACCTGTTAATGGTGGGGGTTGGGGGGTATTTATAGCAGCCATAGGGACCAGTTTCGTGATAAGATCCCTAATTCCCAGTGAAAGGATAGGGCGAATCAGGGCCATTGATTATATATCACCATAAACCCTAATTCTACCCTGCTGGACCGGGTTCCTTGCGGGTTGGGACCCGCACCTAGTTGAGATGGATCCGTTCGTGGGTTATTGGGCTTTTGGAGAAAAGACCCAGTACCCCTTTCAGACCCGTTTGTAGCTGAAATTACCATTTTACCCCTGAGTTTTAAGATTCATACCCGATTTGGACGGTTCCGATTTAACCCTATTTTTAGCCATATCACGAGCCTCCCACTCTCAAAGACTGAGTTTGATCAGCCTTTGAGGAGTAGTTTTACTATTTTAATGGCTTGCGGAGTTGTATCGGAGCCCAAATGAGGGGTGTTGGATCTCCGTATATGGTGATTTTCAGATCTAGTTGCATACTCAAGGTTGTTCTTGAGCTTTCCTGGACTTCTGGTAATTTTTCTTAATTTTTATCTATTTTTCGGACTATTTATTTAATTTTGCAAAGTGGTGATTCGTTGTTCGGAGGTCTTAATTAATTATTCTAAGCAATAATTATTTACCCAGGGGCTCAAAAATATTTTCCCAATTTTATAATTATTTTTTAGAATTTTTAATTAATATTCCTGAATTTTTAATCATTTTTTGCAATTTTTAGATAAATAATTCGATTTTAATAAATAAAAATTAATTTTTTAATCCGATTTATGACGTGGCACGATCTGGGTCCTTCATCAGCATTGGGCGCGAACTTCTGGAGGATCGGACGGCCGAAGTAGCTCGGCAGCGTATTTCTCCGCTTGCAGAGGTCGGTGCCTCGGTAGCTCGGTTGGTCGTCCTCGGTGGCTCGGTAGCTCGGCACATAGCGAGCTGCCGAGCTACATGGTAAGATCTGGGGCATTCATCATGGTGCGAATCATGAGGACGGGATTCAGATCACGAGAAAATGCTATCATGTCATTTTGTGGACGTGGCGTGATCTGAGCCGCTCATCATATTCTGGCGAGATTTTTGGAACGATCCGATGGCTAGAGTGGTTCGGCATCATTTTTCTTCAGATGTGAGGGTCGGTACCTCGGTAGCTCGGCTGTATTGCTTTGGTGGCTCAGTAGCTCGGCCTCCGCTCCTTAGTAGCTCGGTGGCTCGGCTAAGCAGTTCGGTAGCTCGGCTGAGCACTTCGGTGGCTCGGCAGCTCGGGTCAAACCATTGGGCCACTCGGCTTTATCTGGAGCATTCGTCATGGCACGAATCACGAGGACAGGGTTCAGATCACGAGAAAATGTTATCTTTTCATTTTGTGGGCGTGGCGTGATCTGAGCCGCTGATCATGTTTGGACACGAACTTTGAGACAATCTGACAGTGAAAGTGGCTCGGCGGTATTTTTCTCCATATGTGGAGGTCGGTGCCCCGGTAGCTCTGCAGAGTGTCTCGATGGCTCAGCAAGTTACGATTCGTCGAGCCACGTGGTTGGATCTGGAGCGCTTATCATGGTGCGGATCTCGAAGTTGGAGGTTCAGATCACGAGAAAATGTTATCTTGTCATTTTGTGGGCATGTCGTGATCTGAGCCGCTGATCATATTTGGACACGAACTTTGAGACAATCTGACGGTGAAAGTGGCTCGGCGGTATTTTTCTCCATATGTGGAGGTCGGTGCCCCGGTAGCTCGGCAGAGTGCCTCGGTGGCTCGGCAAGTTACAGATTGCCGAACTATGATGTTAAGTAAACCATCACGACCTTCCTCTGAACCGTTGCAGCTTTCCCCATTCTGTCGTTCCGCCTCCCTTAATGGGCCCCCAAGCGTTACAAAAGCCCAACCGTTGTCTCTTTGTCTATAAGTTCTCGCCCCCCCCCCACCCCTTAGCTCATTCATTCACTTTTACTCTCAAATTTTACTTTTGCTCTCGAGTTGCTCTGCTAGCGGAGATTTGAGCTCAAGGGCGGTTGCGCTAGCTGTCGCGAAGGCCAGGCAATTTTCGGCAAAGTTTTTCTGACCGTGAACGTCACATCAAGGTCTGTTCACTTAGCCTTAGATATTTATTCTACAAGATGTCACGAGTGTCCTCAGGTAGTGAGGCATCCTCCTCGGGGGGTCGGAGTGCCGAGGAAGGGAAAGGAGTGGTGAGCCGAAGTAAGGGGAAGGAGATAGTAGGGTCGTCTGCGACCGAGGAGAAGGAGAAGGGAGTGGTTCGGTCTCTGGTCGTCGAGTCGGTGGTGGAGGTCGAGAGACGAGCGGGCGAGATGGGTCGGATGCCACTGTGCTATCCGGCCATGGAGGGATAAGGCAGTACAGCGGCGAGCTGCTGACTAAGGCTGTCATTGGTCGTTCGGAGACCTACGAGGAGAACGACCCGAGGGAGGTTTCCGAGGTAGACGATAACCCCTCGGTTCTAACCGAGCGGGACCTACTCCAGACTCGGAAGGGTTTCGCCATTCCCCGGGAATATACATTGATTCTCCCCGGCCCCGGAGTGCGAGCGAACACAGTCTTCTCGCCAGACTCCTGCGTCTTCTCCTATGACGCGTTGAATGTCGGCCTGCGTTTCCCCCTCCATCCCTTAGTGATGGTAGTCCTTCGATGGTATGGACTGTGCCCCATACAGTTCATGCCGAACACGTGGCGCCACGTGCTCATTTTTCTGCTACAATGCCGAACAGCCAAAGTGGAGCCGGAGCTAGTCATCCTCCGAAGTTTATATCAAATCAACAGGATGAGCAAGCTCGAGCCTCGCTACTATCTGTCACCTCAGAAAGGAGTTAAGCTGATAGAGAATCCCGACTTGATAAAGTCATGGAAGGGGAAGTTTTTTCTGATCAAGGGCCCTTCGACGTGGGACTTCCCGACCCGGTGGAAGGAAGAGGAGCCGAAGTATGCGAAGTCTGAGCCAGTGTTGACCCCGGCCGAGGCAGAGGTGGCATCGAAGCTGATCGGTCTTCCGATGTTGAGTTGGAGGGAGATGACCGAGGAGGTGTTGCACGGGTTGGGCCTTAGTCCGATCGATCCAAGTACGCTCCTGACATCTCTATCTTTCTGCTTTACTTTCTTTGATGCCTTGTATACATTTTTTTTTCTAACTAGTTTTCCCTTTTACTTGGACAGAGGCTCCGAACATGGACTTCAAGGGTATGATGGCTGAACGAAGCAAAGTAGCCGACGGCAAGAAGAGGAAGAGGACGAGCACGGGTCCCTCGTCTGGCCGACCCACCAAGGCACCTTCGGTAGTCGTCACCGCTTCTCCTCGGGAGCCATCCTCGGCGGTTGTTGTCCAGCCGACCCTCTCTGCCCCTGTAGGTGAGGGCTTCTCCATCGCGACGGCGCTGGCACTTGAGGCCCCGCCCTTGACCGAGCAGGCCGAGGCGATACTGACCGAGGCTCACAAGAAGCTGTTCGTTCCTAATTGGCGGGTGAAGAATCACGATGGCTTCTTAAGGGACTCGGGGATGAGCATGCAGGCTGTTCGCCACCTCCCGACTCCGAAGGACCGAGCTGCCCTGAAGGCGGGGACGACCGGTGACGACGCTCTCGAGGTAGCTCGGTCACTTGTGTTTTCCTTGCTGTTTCAAATTTTTCTTGAAAACTTTCTAAGTCTTTAGCTCGGTTTTGTTGTGCTCTAACCACCTCTCCGTCCAGGCTACTTGCCACTTCGGCCATCTTCTCGAGGAGCATGCTGAGCAGGAGAGGGAACTGAAGGCCCTCAGCGACAAAGACCGAGCAGAGAGGGCGAGGGCTGTGAAGCAGCTCGAAGCAGAGCAGCATCGCTCGGATGCTCTGGCGGCCCAGGTTGCCGACCTCGAGGCAGCTTTGGTGCAAGCGAAGGAGAAGCTTGCTTCAGAGGTCGCAAAGGCAACCGAGGAGAGGGCCACAGCGGCAAGGGCTTTGGGGGTAGTGAAGTTGCAACAAGCCGAGGCCGTGGAAAAGGCGAGGTCGGAATCGAGGCCGAGGCTAAGAAGCACATGGAGGCAAACATGGAGCTGTCTTATGCCAGAGTGCTCGATCACGTCGAGGCTCGAGTTCTCGACTTCGACAGGTCGGGGTACAGGCTATGGCCTGGTGCCAAGGAGGAAGCTGAAGGGGAAGAGGAGGAGGATGAAGGAGAGGAAGGGGACGAGCCAAAAGGCGACGATGCTCCTGCCGACCTCGAGGCTATGGTGGCTAAATAAGGGGGTGACCAGGCTGTAGCCGACCCCCAAGGCAAAGCGGAGGAGGATGAGGGGCCATCTACCGAGGTGCCTATTTCTGAACTACCGCCCAAGGTGGCCCCTTGATCTTCTTGCTCTTGTAGTAAAAAAAATTTCTTGTATTGCCTTGTAGCGGACTGGCCACTGCTTTTTGATATCAATGAAAATTTGGTTTTTGGCAAACTCGCTAAGTGTTGAAGTCTTTTTTGAACCTTGAAAATAATTGTCTTGAGATTTGGCTAAGTGTTGGGCACCGCCTCTTGTTCTTCATGTTGATATGCCTTCGTTTTTTAGGTTGTCGAGTCGAGTTCAATGGCCGAAACCTCTCGTCTTCGCACCGTCTTGAAAGCAGCGAAGCTGGCCCTCTCCCGTAGCCGAGAGTGTTTCCTCAAAGCAAGTTGGATCTAGAGGATCTCAAGGCAATGTCGAGGGAGTATTTCTCCGAGCTGAAACAACTACGGAAGAGATCTCGCGAGGTTCGTCTTGAAGGCGAGGTGGATTTGCTTAGGAAGACGTTGTTTGACGCTGAGAAGGAGAAAGGCGAACTACTGGTGGAGGTTCATCACCTGAAGATAGCAGAAGAAGAACTTTTGGCAGAGGAAGAGGAGTTAGCTTCAGCAGTGGGTAAGTTGATGGTCGAGCACGATGAGTTGACAGCGAAGGTTGACGAGCTGAGGAGGGTTACAGTCGACAAAAGCATCGAAGTGACCCATCTTCGTCGAATTACAGCCGACAGCTCGGGAGCCACAGGATCTGCTCAACTTCCTCGTTTTAAAATATTTATGAAGGATGCTACTCTGAAGGATCGAATCGTTGAGCTTGAGGAGGAGGTGGCCCGATTCAGACCTCAGCCTGAAAGGATTAACGTCAGAAGCACGTCGTGTACTCGCAAAGAGCGTGAGAAGGGAATCTCGTTTTATGAGCTCGCGACTCGTTTGCCTGCCGTTAGGCAGAGTCCAGCGGACGCTCAAAGTGGAGTGGCCGCTTCGTCTAGTGGCGCTTCGGTTGGAGCCATGGTCAGAGGCAGTACTGAAGAGGTGTCTCGGTTCACTGGTCTAGAGATGAGCTCCGAGGTTGGGCGACGCCGTCCCCGGGTGTCTTTGAACCAAAACATTCCTGTTCCGAAGAAACGTTGAATAAGTTGTTGTAATTATGCCTCTTTGAGTCTTTGTAGTCCCTTTTAGTAGAGTAGTTTGGCCTTGTAACCTATGTTCCTTTGAACTTTAATAGAAGTGAGGGCTTGTTTAATTCTCTAGCGTTTGTGTGTTTGCATGTTTTGTTAGTACTTTGTTATTTGTTTGGTACCACTTGTAACTCGCTTATGAGCAAGGGATAGAAGCGAAGCCGAACCAAGCTTTGAGCTCCGCGTTCTTTGCCAGAGTAGGTCCCGCCTGATGTAGGAGAAATTCCGAATGGTGAACCACTTCTAGCCCGCTCGATGTAGAAGACGGTATGGACCACGAGAAAACGCTATCTTGTCGTTTTGTGGTCGTGGATGTCTGATCAAGGCGTTTCTCCCTAATATGCAGCTTGGAATGCGAGTGGCTCGGGAATGTATGCTTGAATATCTTCATCAGTTATCCAGTCAAGTGAAGCAATGGGGCATTCATTCAAGTACAACTCCTCCAACTTTTGACAACTACTCAGAATCAGAAGCAAATCTTCCTTCTTTTAGGCTCGGAATGTCAACCTCGTGAACTTGAGATTGATAAGCAGTGCTATGGTTTTTGCAGCCTCCAATGTTATGGCCGCTGCGAATTATAAGAGAAGCCAGTATCTTGCAGTGGGGAGTAGCCTCTTGAAGAATTACTTCATCTGTAAACGAATCATAATAACCAAAGGTTATTTCCTCCAAGTACTCTTCTCCCATGTCTAGTATAGTTGTAGAAACGATCAGTTATCCAGCCAAGTGATTTGGATTCCGAACGCGTCGTTTGAGTGAATCTCAACGGTTGTAGGAACAATTCCGAATGGCGAACCACTTCTAGCCCGCTTAAGAGCGAACTTGCGAAGCGGAATCGAGCCAAGTTTTGGACTCCAAACTCGTCGTTTGAGTGAATTTCAACGGTTGTGGGAACAATTCTGAATGGCAAACCACTTCTAGTCCGCTTAAGAGCGAACTTGCGAAGGGGAATCGAGCCAAGTTTTGGACTCCGAACTCGTCGTTTGAGTGAATTTCAACGGTTATGGGAGCAATTCCGAATGGCGAACCACTTCTAGCCTGCTTAAGAGTGAACTTGCGAAGCAGAATCGAGCCAAGTTTTGAACTCCGAACTCGACGTTTGAGTGAATTTCAACGGTTGTGGGAGCAATTCCAAATAACGAACCACTTCTAGCCCGCCTAAGAGCGAACTTGCGAAGCGGAATAGAGCCAAGTTTTGGACTCCGAACTCGTCGTTTGAGTAAGAGTGATTAAAGGCCTTTAAAAGAAAGATAAAAATAATTCACAAGGAAAATATAGGGAAAAAATATCTTTATTGATAACTACTAATCAGCTGCTTCTAAGTTACAAGTCGTTATTACAATGACAAAATAAAGAAGCAAAATACAAGTGAAAATATGGGAATGGCTCGACACTTGAAGTTACTTAGAGAGGCGTTAAGGCGCTCTCTTGGTACTTCAGTAGGTGGTCGGCATTCCAAGTCCTGGGTATCTCTCTGTCTTCAAGGTCTTCAAGACGGTACGTCCCGGGTCGAACTACCTTGGTGATCTTGTAGGGACCTTCCCAATTGGGGGCTAGCTTACTCTTTCGGCTGGGAAAGGAGATAGCTAGTTTTCTGAGGACCAAGTCCCCTTCCTTGAGATTGGTGGGACGGACCCTTTTGTTCTAGGCCTGCTCAATTCTTTTTCGGTAGTTTTGCTGGCGGATTGAAGCTCTTTCACGGAGCTCATCAACTAAGTCCAAATTTGCCCGAAGCTCTCTGGCATTCTGCATTTCTTCATAGGCCATAAGGCGAGGAGACGGTAGACCGACTTCCAAGGGGATCACAACTTCGGACCCATAGGTGAGATTAAATGGCGACTCACCTGTCGGGGTCCGTTTCGTAGTGCGGTAGTTCCACAGTACGTTGGGAAGCTGTTCCGCCCATAAGCCTTTGGCCGCCTTATCTAGCCTCTTCTTGATACCAGAGAGGATCTGCCGGTTGGCATTTTTCACTTGGCCATTTGATTGGGGATGGGAGACAGAGGAGAAGCGTTGCTGAATGGCGAGGTCTTCACACAGAGATCGGAATGCGGCCTCCGTAAACTGTGTTCCATTATCTGTTATTAGGACCCGAGGCACGCCGAACCTACAGATAACATTTTTCCAGAAGAACTACAGTACTTTGTTCTCTGTAATTGTAGCCAATGGTTCGGCCTCGATCCACTTGGAAAAAATAGTCGATTGCCACGACTAGGAACTTAAGCTGACCGGGAGCTGGTGGAAACGGGCCTAGCAAGTCCATCCCCCACATTGCGAAGGGAATCGAATTTGATAGAGATGTGAGTTGTGCTTGGGGTAGGCAACGAATGTTGGAGTACTACTGACAGGAGCTGCATTGTCGCACATGCTGTTCGACATCGCAAAGCAGGGTAGGCCAAAATATCCGTAATTCAACACTTTCCTGGCAAGGGATCTTGACCCTGAATGGGCTCCGCCTATTCCTTCGTGGAATTCTTGTAAGGCATAAGCGGCTTCTTCAAGGGAGAGGCATCTAAAGTAGGGTCGGCCATCTACTTGGGTGTAGGAGCATTTGTACAAGACTCCTTCAACAAGGGTGTACCGCTTCGCTCTCGTTCAGACTCGACGAGCTTCTTTAGGGTCTCCGGGGAGGAGCCCATCCATGAGGAATTCTATCAAAGGTTTCATCCAGTTATCCTGAAGTTGGACGGGCAGTGACTCCATCGAGTTGGGGGCTTCTTCTTCTATGCTTGGTCTTAGGAGCACTTCAATCAGGACGGTTTGCTCGAGACCTTGAAGGGAGAAGGAGGCCAATTTTGAGAGGGCATCTGCTTGGAAATTTTCTTCTCTAGGGATTCGCTGGATCAGCACCTCTTCGAATGAAGCCATGAGACTCTGGACCTTGGCTAGGTACTTAGCCATTTGGTCGTCTCGCGCTTCGTACTCCGCTAAGACTTGATTCACAACTAGCTGCGAATCGCTTAATATTCAGAGACGTTGTGCCCCTGCCTTGTGAGCCATACCAAGGCCAGCTATAAGGGCTTCATACTCCCCTTCGTTGTTGGAGGCCTTAAAGTTGATGCGGAGGGAGTATTAGAGAACGAAGTCATCTAGGCCTGCCAGAATGACCCCGGCTCCGCTCCCTTCGGTGCAAGAGGACCCGTCTACGTATGTTGTCCAGATGGGGAGCCCGTTCGCTGCTTGACTGACCTCTGGGATGGTGCTTTCAATAATAAATTCAGCTAAGGCTTGAGCCTTGATTGCGGTCCGAAGCTGGTAAGATATGTCATGCTGACTCAGCTCGATCGACCATTTCATCAGATGGCCTGAGGTCTCGGGTTTGTGTAGAATTTGCTTAAGCGGCTGGTCGGTTAGAACGACCACCGAGTGGGATTGAAAATAAGGGCGGAGCTTCCTGGCTGCCATAACCAAGGCGTATGCTATCTTCTCTAATCTTGGATAGCGGAGCTCGGCATCCCGAAGTACCTTGCTCACGTAATACATAGGCTTCTGAGCCTTGTCTTCCTCCCTCACTAGTACAGCGCTGAGGGTTTGCTCGGAGGCAGCTAGGTAGAGGTAGAGCGTTTCCTCGGGGATAGGCTTGCTGAGGAGAGGGGGATTGACCAGATAGGCCTTTAGCTGATCGAACGATTCTTGTTACTGTTGACCCCATTTGAAGCCCTTAGCCCCCCTGAGGGCCTTGAAGAAAGGGAGACACTTTTCTCCCGACTTGGACAGGAAGCGCCCTATGGCGGCGAGGCACCCCGTGAGCTTCTGAACCTTTTTCACACTTGTAGGGGGTGCCATGTCCAGTATGGCTTTGATCTTCTCGGGGTTGGCTTCGATTCCTCTTTGGCTGACCATGAAGCCTAGGAACTTTTCCGACGAGACTCCGAACGCACACTTGTTCGGGTTGAGCCTCATATCATGCTTCCTCAACACATCGAATGCTTCTTAGAGATCGGCAACATGGTCGGCCCCACGGATGCTTTTAACTAGCATATCATCAACATAAACTTCCATGTTGGGCCAATCTGATTTTGGAAGACTTTATTGACTAGGCCCTGGTAGGTGGCACCGGCATTTTTCAGCCCGAAGGGCATTACCCTGTAGAAATAGAGCCCTCGATCGGTGACGAAGGAGGTCTTTGGGATAATTTGATTGTATCCGGAGAAGGCATCCATAAATCTCATCAGTTCATGGCCCGAAGTAGCGTCGATTAGGGTGTCGATGCTAGGGAGAGGGAAAGGATCCTTCGGGCATGCTTTGTTTTGGTCCGTGAAGTCGATGCAAATTCTCCAGCTCCCGTTGGCCTTCTTAACCATAACAATATTGGAGAGCCATTCGGGATAGTTGACTTCTTGTATGAATCGGGCCTTGAGGAGCTTGTCCACTTCTTCCTTTATAGCTTGCTGGCGCTCAAGGGCGAATTTGCGCCTCTTCTGTTGGACCGGTTTGGACCCCGGAGCAACGCTTAGGTGGTGGATGAGGAGTTCCTCAGAAATTCCTGGCATATCGGCAGCCGACCAGGCGAAGAGGTCATAGTTCTTCCTGATGCATTGGACTATGTCAGAACATAGGGCAGATGGGAGGGTCTTGCTGATAAAGAACTTGCGGTTCGGATCTTGCTCAGAAAAGAGCACTTCCTCCAGCTCATCTACCAGTTCAGACATAGGTTGGGCGTTCCCCTGGGGAATCTCGAGGGTCTCGAGGGAGAGGACAGGACCCCCGATGGAGGTCATGTAACACTTGAGGGCCATCTCTTGACTACCTCTTTCTTCCCCTACACCTGACTTTGTGGGGAACTTCATCTAAAGATGATAAGCCGACGGACGGCCTCTAAAGTAGCTAGGCCGGGTTGGCCTAGATTCACATTGTAAGTAGCTGGGATGTCGACAACCATAAAATTCATCGGCTCTGTCTGGGTAGTAAGAGTTTTGCCAGCGGTTACGTCGAGGGTGATCACCCCTTCGATAGTCACTGGCACTCCCGTGAACCCATGGAGCGTGTAGCCGGCGGGCTTGAGCCTGTCCCGTGATAACTTGAGTCCTCGGAAAGGCGCCAGGAAGAGGATGTTAATGGATCTACCATTGTCCACCAGAATCCTCTCCACTTTAAAATTTGCCATATGGAGATTGATCACTAGTGCGTCATAATAGGGTGTTCGGACTCCTTCCAGGTCTTCATCTGAGAAACTGACCGGGACTCCGAGGCCGTTGGGAGGGGGTATGCCATGAACTGAATTGACTTCTCGTATGAAAGCCTTTCGGGAAGAGTTGGAGGTTCCTCCCATGGGACCTCCATGAATGAGATGCAAGATGCGTTCCTCTTCAAACTCGGGAGTCTCGTCACGCCTTTCGGGACGCTTATTAGCCCCCCGGGGGGAGGAGGAAGACCAACTCGGTCCTTTCTCACAAACTTAGACAGCTGCCCTCTCTGGATGAGGGCCTCAATTTCATTCTTCAGGGCCTGACAGTCGTTGGTGTCGTGGCCGTGGTCTCGATGATATCGGCACCACTTTTCCTTGTCCCTCTTCTTGTCGGGAGTATTCATCTTCGGGGCAGGAGGCAGAACTCTTTCCTTCTCGACCTCCATGAGAATGGTAGAAATGTTGGCATTAAGAGGGGTAAACTTCTCAAATCTAGGAGGCGAGCGGCGCTGGCCCCCATTATCCTTTTGGAGCTTCTTAGCTCCCTCTTCTTTAGCTGCCTTTTTCTTGGTCCCGAAGGAAGACCCCTCAAAAGTGGGGCGATGTTCAGCTTCCTCTGCCCGGATATACTTCTCGCTTCTGAGAAGAAGGTCGGAGAAGTTTTGTGGGGGCTTCTTGGCTAAGGAGGACCGAAGGCTTGAGTTGAGGACGTTCGACTGGAAGGCTGCAGCGGTGGCCGATTGGTCGAGGGAGGCAATGGACCTAGCTTCCGCGGTAAACCGCTTCACATAATCTCTTAGCTTCTCACCCTTCTTCTGACTGAGGTAGAGTAGCGAAATACTAGTCTTCTCGGTACGGCGGCTACTCACGAAGTGGGTGACGAAGAGGGTTCCAAATTGTTTAAAGGAGAATATGGAGGATGTGGCAAGACGAAAGTACCATTCTCGGGCCGGACCCTTGAGAGTAGCTGGGAAGGTTTTGCACAGTAGAGCATCAGAAGCTTGGTGGATCAACATGAGGGTCTTGAAGCTCTCGATGTGGTCCACGGGGTCTGACTCCCCAGAGTAAGTCTCAAACTACGGGGGCTTGAAGCCTATTGGAACGGGCGCCTCCATAATTGTTCGAGAGAAGGGAGGTCGGCTTGGACAGAGGGTCCTTCCTCTCAGCTCTTCTTCTTTATCCAGTTGGCCGAGGCGCCTCTCCATATCGTGGAGACGACGGTAGATTGCATCGTCCCTTCGACGGTAGCCAAGCGAGTCTCTGGACTCATCTTCATAAGAAGGGGATCGCGGAGTTCGGCGATGGTAGCTAGGGGAATGTCGAGGACTGTGATGGCAGCGACTGGGAGCTTGAGGAGGGGTTAAGGACCGATGGCGAGGACTTTGGACCGGAAGAGGAGTGGGGATCCTCTGAACATTGTTGTTGTTCGGCCGGAGGTTGAGGGCCTGCAGGATTGTAGCCTGGAACTCTTGGAATTCGGCTCGGGTGATAGGTCTGTTATCGTCCCTCGGGGGCTGCCGACCAGTGGGAGAACGATGTCTTCTTTGATGGTACTCAGGGGACTCTCTTTGCCCCCTGCGAGGAGGGGACCTCTTGTGGTCACGGCGACAAGGAGATCGCTCATTTGGACGTTTCGGGCGTGAGGCTTCCTCAAGAGCCCGCCTTTCATTCAAATGGTGGCGAAGGTCCTCTTCTTTCTGCCGGTTGAGGAGGGTATTGCGGAGGTCTTCGAAAGGTCGAGGGTTGTGAGATGCCATTGAATCAGTAGAAGGGTTGTGTATGGAGATGCAGTCTCGATGAGGAGGTTGCTTCTGAGGGTTGGGATGAGAGGCCCCTGCGCTGGCATTCTAGGGCCCGAGTGGAGCCCTTTGGGATTGAAGGTTCTGAAGAGGAGGTTGCTCCTGCTGCAGGGGCTGATCAGGCTGGGGAGGGAGTTGCTCCTGCTGCTGGACGGTTTGGAGGGGGATCTCCTGTTGTGGTTGAGGATGAGTGGGTCCACGGTTGGACCCTTTGGATCTCAGTTTTTGGGGAGGCATGGCTGGAGGTGATCTTAACCAAGGGAAGAGGAAGGATTGCTATTCGTGGGTTCCCACAGACGGCGCCAATCTGTTACCGCTAAATCTGGTGTAGGGGCAAACAGATAGAATTTGTGGATTCTTTGGAAAGCTGAATAGTCAAACCTGAAACCTTTCCGTTAGAGTTTGACCGTGATGTCCCGCCGTTAACCTGCAAAAAGTGCGAAACACCAGGGATGATCCCGGTGACGCACCCTCCGACGCTCAAGTTAGTAATCAGAAAGATTATGAATGAGCTTTTACTGGCAAAAGATTGATTACTTGTTAATGGTGGGGGTTGGGGGGTATTTATAGCCACCATAGGGACCAGTTTCGGGATAAGATCCCTAATTCCCAGTGAAAGGATAGGGCGAATCAGGGCCGCTGATTATGTATAACTATAAACCCTAATTCTACCCTGCTGGACCGGGTTCCTTGCGGGTTGGGACCCGCACCCAGTTGAGATGGCTCCGTTCGTGGGTTATTGGGTTTTTGGAGAAAAGACCCAGTACCCCTTTCAAACCCGTTTGTAGGTAAAATTACCGTTTTACCCCTGAGCTTTAAGATTCGTGCCCGATTTGGATGGTTCCGATTTAACCCTATTTTTAGCCATATTAGGATGCTTTGAAGAGTATCATCTATAATTCCGAATATAAAATGATTTCGAAGAGACATAGAAATTATTATTTTTGCAATACGAAGTTGAGAATAACAAATGGTTAACCAATTTATTTGAAATTCATGAGAAATGGGCCCCCGTCTATGCAAAAGAGTCATTTTGGGCCGGCATGTTGAGTAACCTAACCCGCTATTAAAAACAACGGGTTGAGCTCACTTAACCCGTTATCGCCAATAGGGGGTTAAGTATAAAAATTCCAACATAGACTTCAATTTTGAAAACAAATTTGATCAAATTCCTCTTCTACCTAACCCGCTATTAATGATAACAGGTTAAGTTGAAGAATTCTAACAGAGAATTTGAAATTAGTAAAAAAAAAAAAAATTGTAAAACCTAAATTGTTATTAGCGATAACAGGTTAAGTTAAATAAACTCGTTATCGCCAATAACGGGTTAAGTTGAATAATTCTAACATGGAACTTGAAATTCTCCAAAACTATCCTAAAAACTAACCGTAATTGGCGGTAACGGGTTAATTTTAATAAACATGTTATTGCCAATAATGGGTTAAGTTGAATAATTTTAACAGAGAATTTGAAATTTTTCAAAAATTTTCCTAAAACCTAACCCGTGATTGTGGTGCCGTGGTGGTAACTAGTAGAGTTAAATTAATATGTTATTTCCAACAATGGGTTAAGTTAGACAATTCTAACATAAAACTTGAAATTCTCCACAAAAAATTAGTAAAGCTTAACCCATTATCTATATAATAAAACACAAAGAAAAGCTATCAAGTGGCTTTCCTTCATAGTAAGGGAATCAATGGTCCAGATCTAAGCTTTCAAAATACATCCCCCCCCCCCCCCAAACAACTCCTTTATTTATTTAATTATCTCTCTCTCTCTTTCTCTTTCATATTCAGATCAGTATGCTCTCTCTATTCCCCAAACAAGAGAACTCAAATTTCTATCTCTCTCTCCCCCCTAGGGTTTTTAAGCCGCTAACTCCAAATCCCTAAAACCATTTTCTTAAACATTTGCTTTCATTCCATTGGCGAAGCCTCCATCATCCTCTCAAGTGAGAATCTCAAAGCAAATCTGAATCCAAATCCAGCTTTGAACCCCAATTAAGAGGTCGTCACCGATATCTGATCCGCTGATGATTCCATTTCGGCGATTCCCTTCCACCGAATCGAGAGCTTGTACGTGCGATGCGGCAACTCTAATTTCATCTCATTAACCGAATTCTCATTCTAATTTTTAATTTTGTGTGTGTGGGAGATTACTCAGTTTTTTGCTGACTCTAATTTTGCGTGTGCATGGAATCTAAGTTCAGAAAGGTATGATTGTTTTATTTTTGGGTTTAAAAATTTTAAATTTGATGATTTATTTGATGAGTTTTTTATTGGTTTTGATTTAAGGTGTACGCAAGTGAGAGATGGATTATTTGGTGGCCTCAATTTGGACTTCCAAACCATAGCAAGACGGTAAGCTAACCAGCAACCTAAAATAACTTGGCAAATATGCAACATTAATTTCTTTACTACAAGAGAATATACTATTGTGAAGTGCTCCCTTCACTAGTTATTAGAAACCAAGGATAACATAACATATAAGAACTTTTAGTGTATGTTTGGATATATAGGATTGGGATGACTGGAGTTTACCAGTGAAGTGTGCAAACTCTCCACTCAAGAAAGACAGCTAAAGTAAATTTGTTATTGATCCATTTTGATTTTTTTTAATAAAGGTGCAATAAGGAGACAAAGTGGAGATAAAAGAAATGATTAGCTTTGTTTAGAGTTTTGAGAACTTTATGTATTACATTTTGGTTGAAATAATAATAAGAGGTATTTCAATTGCAAATTAAGTCTCAAAAAAACAAATATTTAGATTATTGGTATTGTAGATATCTTCACACTTGCACTTGGGTTACCATTTTATTTAGACATGCTCATAGTGGTTATGGGATTAGAGTAAGCTCTATAAAACCTATTTGATCATGTCCTTGCATAACTATTACAAGCATCTAAAAGTAATGCTGAAGTTGAAAAAGACTCTATGCAATATTTCTAACAAACTATATGCATTTCAGGTAAGTTCAAGCTAATGATCAAGAAGGCGATGGTTTAGCTTAAAGGTAGATATGCTGCTTCCTCATATAATATGTTTCCTGCTTCAATTAATTTGTTGGACCTCTAAAACTATTTTATATAATCAAACCAAGTGTACCGTTCCGAAGACGTGCCATAGGCATGTGTCAACGGGCAAACCTAGTTGGTTATAATGGGTTAAGTTTAATAAACTGGTTATCACCATTAGCAGCTTACATAGAAGATTTCCATCATGCCTTTTGTGTGTGTGTGTGTGTGGGGGGGGGGGGGGGGGGTGCCTTAATGAAGAGGGTGAATCGAGATGATTTTTTTTCAATTAAATACCAACATAAGTTACCAAGCTGAGAACTGTCACCTCCATATATCTTCAATGTGATTTTATCATATAACTCGTTACATTGAAATTTTCCATCAAATAACCCTAACCCTTATCCCTAATCATAGACTAACCCATAACCCTAACCATTATCCCTAATCCTAGCAACTAACCTGTAACCTTAACCCTTATCCCCAACCCTAGCAACTAATTCCTAACCCTAACCCTTGCATATTAGCTTTGATTATATGATTGCTTTATTTTTTATTTTTAGATTTTTTTAAAATAAAAAAAATCTTTGTTTGTTTTTTAGAACTTGACATTTTAATTTTTTTAAAATTTTCTTATTATTTTTTTTAATCTTCCTTGTTTTTTTAGAACTTGACATTTTAATTTTAAATATTTTTTATTTTTTTTTAGTTTTCTTATTTTTCAAAAAAATTTATTAAATTTTTTTCGAAGTTTTATTTTTGATTATTGTTATTTTTTAAAAAAAAATTTGAAATATTATATTCTTCACTTTTTTTCTAAAGTTTTATGTTTAACTTTTAAAATAATGTCTTTTTTCAATTTTTTATTTATTTCACTTTTAAATTCTAGGAACATGAAGCAGTATTAAAAAATTAATAATTATTAAAAAAAAATCTTACTATTGTTAGGTTCTAATCCTAACTCTAACTCTAACCCTATAACCCTAGTCCTAGCTCTAACCCCTATCTCTAACCCTCTTACCCTTGCCCTACCCATCACATTGACCCTCTAACTGTTAAACTCTTAAACTGGAATCAATGTATATGGAGAATGATGACACAATACATAATCTTCAAATGTGGATTTTATACCTCAATTTGTATGAATATTTTATTATATTTTTGGATTTTTGAATTAATTTTTATTTATTTCAATGACAACGTGTACTTCCTTACATGTAGATGGTTATGTTAGATCAGGATGACAACACCCTCAGCATTTTGTGGATTTTGATTCAAAAATATATATATATTTCTCCACCCTCTTTATAAACACCCACCCCCCCCCCCCCCCCCCGCGCTGCCAAAAAAAACCCTTAACTTACAAATGGCAAGTTCAAGAGATTTTGAAAATAAGATCAACCCCACCTAACCCGTTATTGGAGATAACGGGTTACGTTCAATTAACCCGTTATCTCCAATAGCATGCTAGGTTGAAGAGATTTTTTGAAGAAAATCTGGTACTTTGTAAAACTCCTTCAACCAAACACGTTATTGGAGATAACGGGTTAAGTGAACTTAACCCGTCACCCTCAATAGCGGGTTAGGTTGAAGATATTTTTTTAAAGAAATTCAGATTCTCGATATCAATTCTTTAACTTAAACTCGTCATTGGAGATAACAAGTTAGGTTAACTTAACGAGTTATCCCAACAGCGGGTTAAGTTGAAGAGATTCTTTGAATAAAATCTAGTTTTCTGTTTGATTTCTTCAACATAACTCATTATTGGCAGTAACGGGTTAAGTGCATTTAACCCAGTTAGGTGCACTTAACTCAATTAAGTAGATTTAACCCATCATCGTCAATAACGGGTTAAGTTGAGTAATCTGGCTCAAAAATTTCAAACTCACAACAACAATATGCTGCATACAAAAATCTCGTCCATTTTTTAAATTTTATCTTTCTCACAACAACATCAAGTTCACCAGTATGAAGTTCATCAACAAAATTTCATTCACACAACACGAAAAATTTCATTCACACAATACATAAATACATAAACTTCAAGAAACCAAAATATCAACATAAACTATTCACTTAACTAATCATTATCTCAACATAGACATATATTAAACAAGTACATAAGCTTCAAATTTGAACAAAATCAAACTTCTTGTGAAATACATACATTTCAAGTTCACTAAAAAATTACATACATAGCTTCTAAGTCACACACCCTGCACCGTCTTCCTCGCTTAACTTTCAATCTACTAAAAAATTGATATGGTTAGGAAAGAAGATGTATTAGTCATTTAAGAAATGAAATAATAAAGCACAAAAAGTACTCCTAAAGGATGCAACATCTCTGGAATCGGCGCATCGGCCAACCAAGTCGGTGATGGCTCAACAATGCAGGGACGACTAATGTGCATGCACTCCCAACTCCAAATATGCAAAAAAACCATCGGCCTGGCCATCTGCCGGGATTCAATGCACATGTGCATAACGACCTTTACGATGATGCTAAGGCCGCATTCCCCAACTATATCGGCCGGCCATAGTGAAGTCGCTCAACAAATGTACATACATTAGTGGCACGAGATCACCTGAGGAGTTTGGGAAGCACCTCCAATCAAACTTACAATGTACGCACGCATGTAGTACGAGACGTCTTCGTCAGTGGATTCAACATTCAAATACTCGATGGACCTTGATTTCAACCATGCAAGTCAGAGGGATCTACCATCAAAAAGTTCATTCCAAAAATTTTCTTCTTCTTCAACTTGAGCTTGAGCTTAAGCTTGAGTTATGGCTTTGTCATCATAATCTGTAGTAAGTTCAAATGCAAGTTCAGCTCCAACTTGCTCTTTATTTGCAACCAACTCAACCTCTAAATTGACATCGAGGTAATCACGTACAACTTCCACTCGGTCAAAGTCCATGTTCTCCGTTACGGCCACCCCATTTATAGGAAGTTTGATAATAATTGCTACATCTTGGAGAGTGACAACCATCTATTCTACCCATAGTAACAAAGTTCGTGAATAATTCGTGATTTTGGCGAATTATTTGCAAAGAATTCATCTTTCAAATCAATTCGCAATTTAATCACCAATATCCGTTTAAATCACACACTTCACGAATAATTTGCGAAAGCATAAATTATTCACGGATAATTTACGAATTAAACGAACTAATCGTTAAGTTTGTTACTATTTTTCATATTTATATATGTAAATATATATTTACTTAGGTGATGGGTACTGACATGCATTAAAATTTCTATTTCTTTCTTCCCGAATTTTTACTGAGTTTTCCCGAATTTACCGGACTTTTGCCAAATTTCGAATATTAAATCTTTTCGAATTATTTCCGAATCCCAAATTTGTGACTATGCTCTAACTGATAGATGGAATGTGTGTGTCTCCGGCCTCCATTACTAGACAAGAGCTGTAAGTAAATGCTGATCGAGCTTCACACCCTCCATCAATCTAACTCCGTAAAAATTGTCTTAGACCAAATACGTAGTGATACGAGGCTCCATGGAAAATGTCAAGTGCTTCCAGAAGTTACACTTCTTTGCGGACCCATTCCACACGAATTGGGATCTATGTATGTGTTGCAACACAAGTATGCTTGGGTCTTCCTGTCCTGGAGGTGTACATCCAACTAAAGACAACAGACCGGCCTCGGCAGATGAAGAATGGCGGCCACTAACCTATATGAATGAATACAAATCTTGTTATTATTGATAAATGTTACATATTCGTATTCAAAACTAATAATAATAATCAATCTTTTGTAAACTATTTGCCGCTGACGTTACCCGAAGGGTCTGATGACCCCCTCGTTCTGCCTATTTCTCAATCAACAATAATACCAAGGTTAATTGATAAGAGTTCCAATTTATGTTAAGTCGCCGATATTGTAAAAAGTAAGCGAAATTATGAGAAAACTACACACCAAAAAATTTGAAACTTTACAAATAGGTCGGAATCACCACACACAAGCTAACAAAACTTGTAGATGTGAGTTTCGACTCATTGTGTGGGAGATACGGCAATGTATTGATTTATTTCAAGAAAAACCAACATAAAGCGATACATTGCCGTATCTTACAAACTGTGAGTCGTAACTCACTTATAAAAGTTGTGTTAGCTTGTATGTGGTGAATCCGACCAACCCAATGATTTTAGTAATTATTGGTGGACATATGTGGCGTTTTCTATGTTTTTGTAGACAAAATATAACAAATTATAGGTGTTGTTGTTCGATATTAATAAACTGCACAAATCAACGAAAAATTCCAAAACTTTGCGAGTAGGTCGGGTTCACCCCACGCAAGAGAACGCAACTTCTAGAGATGTGTTTCGACTCACGGTTTGCGAGATGTGGCATTGTATCGCTTTCCATTCTTTTCCGTGAATGAAAATGATACATTGCCATATCTCGCAAACCGCGAGTCAAAACTCACTTCGATAAGTTGCGTTCACATGTGTGTGGTGAGTACAAGCTAGTCTCGAAGTTTTAGAACTTTTTGTTGTCGTTTGTAGGCTTTTAAACAAAACTCGCAACATTTCCTTCGAATAATCACGTATGTTGTTGTTTGATATTTTCTAAACCGCACAAACGGAAATGATAAATTCCGAAACATTGTGAGCAGATCGGGATCATCCCACACAAGCCAATGCAACTTATATAGGTGATTTTCAACTCACGGTTTGTGAGATACGGCATTGTATCCCTTTCCATTATTTTTCGTGAATGAAAGCAATACGTTGCCGTATCTCGCAAACCGTGAGTCAAAACTTACTTCTATAAGTTGTGTTGACTTGTGTGTGGTGAGTCTGAGCTACTCGTAATGTTTCAAAAAAATTCGTTGTCGTTTGTGTGCTTTTACACAAAACACGCAATATTTTCTTCGAATAATCACGTATGTTGTTGTTCGATATTAGTAAAACCGCACAAACGGCCAAAAAAAATTCAATACTTTGTGAGTAGGTTGGATTCATCGTACACAAGCTAACACAACTTCTAAAAGTGAGCTTCGGTTCACAGTTTGCGAGATACGGTCGTGTATTACTTTATTTTGGTTTATCTTGAGATAAAGTGATATACGGCCGTATCTTGCAAACCGTGAGCCGAAACTCACTTCTAGAAGTTGTGTTAGCTTGTGTATGGTGAATCCGACCTACTTGCAAAGTTCCAAAAAAAATTGGGCATTTGTGCAGTTTTACTAATATCGAACAATAAAACTATGACTACATCTACAATTTGAGCAAACAACAATAACTATGTATACAATTCTACAATCTACAATCATCAAAAAACTATATGCAGACAACTACTAGATGTACATAATTACGCATCATAAAAATAAATTCAAGTAATTAAAAAACATAAAAATCTATATAAATACAACTACGAAGCCATGATTTAGTAATTACCTTGCACAATGAAGATTTGTACGGCATATGTATCATCGACAATGTGTTCATATTTAATTAGTGAACTAGGGTTTTGAATTCCCGATTATCTTTCGAAGATTGGTGAAGGATGAGTTTCGGTGGGTTCAGGAACGAGAGAGAAAGAGAGAGAGAGAGAGAGAGAGAGAGAGAGAGATTAGGGAGAGTGGGAGCGAGTGAGAAAGAGAGTTGCAAGGAGGTGGCGGTCGGGATGAGGAAGAGGAAGCGCCGGAGGTTGGGGGGTGGAGTTAGGGATTTTTGAGTGTTCGGGTTTCGGTGTGTTCGGGAATGAGAGAGAGAGTATGTGTGTGTGTCACGCCCCCTTCCCAAAAGAATACGGAATACGAGCATGTGACAAAGCCCAGCGAATGATTTTCATCATTCATAAGCTGTAAGGATCAACTCAACAGTAAATAGAAATATGCAAGAATTATACAACCACGCATGCATGAAACAAATCTCATAATCAAAAGAATTATTTGAAAACAAATACATAATCCTCAAATAAAAACAAGATCTGAAAAACAATAATAAAACTCCAGGACAACATGCCCAATACAAAGTATCAAGTAGCAATAAGGAAACTGATAACTCAATACAGGAATAAACTAAAGCATGAAAAGTTCCGGTCAAACTTAGAACACTTGATCACTCACTCTTGCAGGTAACTGGTCTTCAAAGCTTGTATATTTAGCAATTGGAAGAACAGAGAAATAGGAAAACAGTATATCCGTTAGTGCAAGTTACGGGCCGCAAGTAGTACAACCAAAAAGGGTAAAGGAACAGGGTAAATAAGAACATAAAGTAGGAAACAGAATACAAGAGCATAGAACATAGCATGGAAGGAATGCAACGGAACATGTAGTCAAATAAATCAGAAAGCAAGTAAACAGAATCAGATAGACATGCAAACTGGTAACAGTATCAGGTAACAGGTAACAGTAACAGATAACAGGTAGCAGTATAAGTGCAGGTGAAACATGTTATTCTTAGATCTTTTATTTAATCCTATCTATTGCACCACTCATGCATCCCATTCCACATGGTTGCTGCATACAAAAAAGTTACGTTTAGATTTTGTGGTAGATCTATAGGGCCGTGTACTCAAGAAACCAGTAAACAGTAAACAGTAAACAGGATCATGAATCATGTATTCATGTAAACAGTTGAGACCTATGGGCCCCTTCCAAGTACACCTTCCTATAGGGAAGTATGCATTAAGGTAAAATAGTGAACAGTTGGAACCTATTGGCCCCCTTCCAATTACACCTTCCTATAGGGAAGTATGTAGTCAGGTAAAGCAGTAAACAGTTGGGAAACACGGGCCCCCTTCCGTGTAATGCCCCGAATTCCAAAATACAGTAATTCGTAGCACAACAGGATCTTTACTTCATTTCATACAATTTTACAAGGAATTTAAAAACTTTTTTTTTGTACAACACTGTTCATTTTATATCAACGCAACGGAAAAATAAAGAATTCAATACAAAATATGTACAATTTAAACATCAACATTTAAAACAGTCTTTAGCTTCAATTTCATCTTTAAGTCTTTGCCAATCCAAGCCCTGCATTGAACACTGTGGTCATGTCAGTTACATTCAACTGACGCAATACTATACACGGTGATCCTCGCTATGCCATAATATAGCGACTCGCTTACTTTAGCAACCACAAACTTGAATGCATCATAATGTGTAGAAAGTGGTTGTTCTTAACATGTCGGTGTATGCAAATTTCTTAATGCCTAATGCAGGTGTTTACGCTAAGATGAAACTAATGCATACTTGTTCGAATTCTATGTATCTCATACTACATAGGTCCGAGGGCAAGCACCTACGTACTCCACATTAAAGGGTTCAATCACTTGCCATGACAACTACTCGGTAACAAAAATAAGTTTTAGACATCCCACGAGTACAGACTCCAGCCCTGGAATCCACCGTCAAGCAATACGGAAGTCCTCATCGTGCGAACATCCCGTAAGTGCCGCTCCAGCCTCGATATATACATATATAATGGTGAACTACCTCCCATATGCCCGACTATTCATGGTCCTGGAATCCACCGTCAAACCAATCATAGTTCCAGATTTAATTGAATCGTCTCACCCAGCAAGCAACCACAATACAGGAATTCAACATCTGACTGGGTCTATAGTCCAGGAATCTACCATCAGACTATACAGAGATACCCCACTTACGTTTGCCTAAGTTCTATTACATATCCGCTTAGTGCCTAATCCTTATGCTTAAAACATGAATAAGTTACACCACCTAGAGTTTGGCTTCCCCTCCTACCGGACTTAAACAAAAATTCCGTGATAGCCCATATAGCCAAATCTCAAATCAATTAATTCTTTTCATCACTTGCTAGTACTTGGGTCACACTAGACCACTAATATCACATCTTTTCATGTTCCATAATCATGGGTATTCATACCCTTCAATATTCATGTATCAAATTCACTTTATCTTAATCAGTTAATTTTATTCTTGTATTTATCATTCATGAAGAACAAACTCAATTTATTCATTTCCAAAAAGCTCTTTTCTTTCACATTCATCTAGCTTCCCAATCCAAAATTTATCACACAAAAAAAAATAAACATTAACTCTTTGAGACTTATCATTAGAAATTTATTATTCAAAAATCCATCATTTTCATTCTGACCACAAATCAACTCATGTCCTCTTAATGATACACATTGTATATCAATCATATCGATCAAAAGAATATAACTCCTAAATCCTTAAAATTATATTTAAAATAGTGAGAAATATTTGTATTATTCTCATAATATTTCAAAAATATTTGCATAATTTTCTGGATTTTTAAATCCCCCAAAAAAATAAAAGGACTTCAAAAATAAATTGAAAAGAGCTCAGTAAGCCTCGAACCCGAGACCCCTGAACCCCAGCGAAACGCCACGTGGCGTGCATGGGCACAGCGCGCACGTGCTAGCCGCTCAGGCCAAGTGCCCAACTGGAAAACTATGGGTTTAAATTCCTTAAGTTTTTGTTCTCGGCTAAATTTTTTTTATATCTTTTCAACTATTTTGATTTTCATTCCTTCATCCCCGAATTAATATTATAAAAAAAAATATTTCTAAGCTCCAGAATTTCTCTCTTACTGGATTAATTATATTTTAAGGGGATTTATACCCATTTTTACACATAGTCATTTTCTAAGGTGTGTAAACATGAAATTTGACTTTGAACAACTATTTCTTTTCTTCAAAAATCTATATAATAAAACACAAAGAAAGCTATCAAGTGGTTCTCATTCAATAGGCTTGAAATCAATGGTCCAGATCTAACCTCACAAAACATATTTTCCCGCCCAAAAGTTCTCCCCCAAAACTCAAATTCAAATCGCCCAAAACAACTCCTTTATTTATTTACTTATTTATTTATTTATCTCTCTCTCGCTCTCTCATTCTCTCTCTATTTACTCAGAAATTTATATTTTCAGATTTCAGGTTTGTAAATTTTCAGATTTTTTATGCATTTTTTATTGCTCATGTTACATTGAAAATAGCAAAATATCTCATCAACAGTTAAATTTCATCATTTTCCACACTCAAAGTTCTAAGAAGTTGGATTTTACAACCACATTTATAATTATTTTTCAACATATACTAATGGAAACATTGACTTTTATTTACAACTAATTATTGTTTTACTATTCAAACTTGAGCTACATAATTGTTGTTTTAATGTTTACAATACTTTCCTATGATGTATCGTTCCGAAGACGTGTCGTAGTCACGTGCCCACGGGCAAATCTAGTAATAATATAAATTTGCATTTATGTACTACTCAAAATTAATAACTTTACTGATTTTATCTTCTTTATGAGAATTTAACTCTCTTTTTCCCAAATTAGTCATCTTCCTCTTATAAGAGATTTAAATATCGATACAACTATGCAAATTTTGTCCAACATACGTTTAGTGTGATTTTTTTTCATTATTCAACCCTACCCATTTCTTCCCCCAATTCATTCCTAATTCCTCTTTACTATATATCACATTTCATATTCATATTTTGTCTAATTTTATACAAAACGACATTCATACAATATTAAAAAATCATTCTTTTGCAATTGTCTAACACTTGCATTTAATTATCCCTTTCCCCATTCTAATTCATCATTCCCATCATATATTTTAATTTAACACACAATTCATCTCATAATTTCCTATGAATAACAAATTTCATCATTTGAACATGTATCAAAATTTCATTAACAAGAATCATTAAACTAAGCTATAATTTACCACATAACACCTAAACATGATTTCTAAGCTAATTAGAAAATAAGTAAGACACCCACCTCTTTTTGTTGCACAAATTTGAAAATCTCCTAAAGGAAAGATCCTAGCTCCACTTCAATAGCCTAGCACTTCTCCTCCTAGCAAAAGCAACTCCAAGCCTCCAAGATGAAAAAACCGAAATCTCTTCTAGCTCTCTTTCTTTTCTCTCTATTAATTCTTTAGATTATGTGCAAATAACATACAATAGGGAGAGGGGGGTTATATAGGGAAATTGTGTGGCAAGAATTAACTCCACTACCCAAATAACTACCCACGAACTCACCCCCACTCTCCACTCTCCCATTTATCCAAATGGCCGGCCACTATGCTTAGGGTGCACAACACGTGCACGTGCACCCCATGTGCACATTCCTCATTTATTTTATTTTTTGTTAATTGTTAGTAGGTTACTAGTTTGTTAGAAGACAAGTGTAGAAAAAGTGTACAAAATAAATGTAGGATTTATTATTGGGCTTCTCATTGGGCTTTCACTAATTTTTATTTATTTCTAATGGATTTAAATTAGTCTTTTAGGCTTATGGGCTTCTAATTTAGAGAAATAAGAAAAAAAAATAAATGAGACAAAAATAAAAAGAAACTTATGCATAACTTAATAAAATTTTAGAACAAAAATGAGATAAAATTGCACGTGCGAAAGAATTAAATGTATTTTTATTTTAAAATTTACTACTGGATATTACATTCCGAGTACACTTACCTATATTGTCCACTACTAGATCTTTCCCTTAACCCTGACTTGATTACTTATTCTTTTTACCAACACACACATGAATGGGCACAATCGGGGACCGATAAACATGCCAGGGACAAAAAAAGGATTAGACTGGGCGGAAAAACATATTCGGGTGTCAAGTAAAATTATAAATATTGAAAGAATAAGAACCTCAATTCTGAACAGCAGGACGTTGTTGCACCAAAACTGGAATTTCCGCTACTACAGAAAAGCAAATCTAGATCCGTCAGAAGTTCTAGAAACTAGATTCTCTGCCGGTTCCAATGCATATACACATGATATATAAAATTCATCGAAACTAGGTTCAAATGCTTATTCTTTACTGATTACTTGTTCAGGCAGTAGGCAAGAGTTAAATTCTTATAAACAAAAGTAACTTGCACGATCATTTAAAAATTTCATAAAAAATATATTTAAACTCCTAACCGTGTTACATGTCAGTATAATTAATTTTAGATTTTAATACTTAAATTAACCTACTGTTTCAGCTAATTAAACAGGGTGATGTATATTTTAGACTGCAATTTGGAATTCAGACGTTGCTGTACGAAAATCTGAATACCTTGCAATTTGTAAATTGAATTGCAAAATTGTCAGATGTTCTGGAATCCAGACACATAGAGCTACGATTCTCATTTAATAAGTTTTAATCAATGAAAAACAAAATTAGGTCAAAACTAAGGTGCTTTACTGATCAGGTATGCAGGCAGCAATTATATAATCATGTTTGCATAAATATATTAAGTCAGATTAAATATCAAATAATTCTACAAAAATTTGGGGTGACTCCTAATCATGTCTAGTTATGTCTAGGTTAATATCAAGCCTAAGTTTTACTGTTAGTATCTATTTTAATCAGTAATTCATGCCAAAAATCTTGTAATCAGAAATCTGGAAATTGCGACTCAACAGTATTAAAAGTGTGATATCTCACAAGTTACAGATCAGATTTCAGATCCGTTAAAAGTTCTAGAAACTAGAAACAGAGGCCCATATTTCATACTCACAAACTTAATTATTATTCTGACATTAGCAGGGTCTAAATCATTGTGCTAAATCAGGTCAGCAGAAAAAGGGGTTTCTTTTGCATGAATTGTAACATAACTGTAACTACGATGGATTCAAGTTGATGTATAATGCAAATCAGAATGTAACAGGTATTCAAATCAGCGAGCCATGTCTATTTTCAAACTCATTAAGAGGGAAACATCATTCACATGCTCAACATACAACATAACATCTGTAACATGCATTCACATGGATAAATCTCTAGATCTACTTCATGTTTGTGTGATGGGTGTAATAACGAATAGTTTGTGATCCTCTCCGATTATGAAATTGATACAAAGAGATCAAACGGGTAGGACCAAGATTATCAATGGATAAATATGAAGAACGAGTCACAATGAAGAATCTACTTGCGAGATTTCAAAAAAAATGCTTGTACGGAGAACAACAAAAAAAATCGTACAAGATACTTGCCTTACGAGATGACGGTTCCAATAAAAATATTAGAATAACAGGACTAGGATCCGGGGAAACACGCGTAGAATCACAAAAGCACGTGCGATACACGTGCTCAACAACAACACGTACACAAAGAGGCAGCAGCGCACAGTGGCAACAGCGGGGGCAGAGCGGCTATGGTGGTGACAGGCGGTGCACAGGGAGTCGACGGTGGTCGACAGATGCAAGGAGAGGGGTGATGCAAGCTGATGATGATGTAGGCGCTCTGTTTCGGAAGAGAAATAGAGGAGGGAGGGGAGCTTGGTGAGGAGGCTGCTGGCGGTCGCTGTATGCAGGCGGCAGTTGGCAGAGGTGAGCGGAAAGTTGAGGGAATGAAGGGTGGCAACGAGCTCAGGGAGGTGGGTTGCGGCTCGATGGGTTCAGGCGATCGACGAGGCAAGACGGCAATGGAGGTAGAGGCAATGGGAACTGGAAGAAGGAGATGAGCGGGATGACGAGGGGGAGACAGGGTGTAGGTCGACGAGGAGGATGATGGTGGGTCGCTGTTGGCGAGGCTGGGTTTCGGCGCGATCAGATGAAGGAGAAGGGTCGGGATGGGGTGACAGCTGGGGTAGGGTTGGGATGGGGTGACAGCTGGGGTAATTAGGATTACTGATAAAGATTAGGTTTAGGGGGTGTTTAACAGGGTATTTATGAAGTTAATGATTGGGTTAATGGGCTATTGGGTACGGGTTGGATCCAATAAGAAAACGGGTTTGGATTGGAATTAAATAGGAAAAAAATGGTAGGGTTTAACAATGGGTTTTAAAATTAAATGAATAAAGCAATTATAATATAGTAGTACAAATAAATCAAATAGTATGTATTAAATTAATACTCAATTACTAATAAATGCAATAGGATGTATGGGTTCACAAAATAAATGAGATTGGATTGAATTGAGCTAAAATATAATAAGGGGCAAAGTAGTATTACATATTAATTAATTAAATCAAATAGTATACATAAAATCTGTACTTTAATAATAATAAAATATAGATCACGATCTATAGGCTTTCAAAAATTAATAAACAATAAATTTAATAATTATGGAGATTTAGCTCTTAATTAAACAAAAATTTAAAAAACAATAAATTCTAAAGCAGCTGGCGGTCTTGGGGTCCTCAACCTCAGACACCAAAATTTAGCTCATCTGGAAAAATGGTTATGGAGATTTCTTTAAAACAACCAACTTTCTTGGGTTCGCCTTATCTCTCTCAGATGTTTCTCTCGTCGTAAGATGTGGGAGTTTCCTACTCTCTCTTCCCGCAGGGCATCTTCATTCTGGAAGGGAGTCTGGAAAGTTGTCGGTCCTTTCCGGTGTGGCTTAGCACACGTGTGCGCTGTGGGTGCTAAGACCAAATTCTGGGAAGACCTTTGGTTCGGTAACCTCAAGCTTGCAAATGCTTACCCTGCGTTATACCATTTAGCTTCCACTTCCTCCGCGACGGTGGAAGACTATGTTTCGGTTATCAATAACCAAAAATTTTGGTCGATTCCTTTCTCGTGTGCTCTACCTCCATCTCTTGTGGTCTGCCTACAAGACCTTTTCAGTTGCATCAACCTTTACCCCTGGCATCCCATTGACGACGTCAAATAGAGATGGACCAGCTCTGGTAATTACTCAATTAAATCTTTCTATAATTTCCTCAATTTCGGGGGTAACCACTCCCCGTGTGCTAAGTTCCTATGGTCTAGTTGCGTTCCCCTCAAAGCTAAAATCTTAACTTGGTTAGCGCTTAACAACAAACTTCTTACCGTTGATGTCCTTAACAAGAGGAACCTCGCCGTAGGGCAATCTTGCGCATTGTGTTCCTCAGATCATGAGGAAGCGAACCATCTGTTTCTTAAATGTAGCTTTATCCAACCGTTATGGATGAATTACGTTATTGCCTGGTAAGCACCACATATCCCCTATAATTTTTCAACCTGTTGGAGGAATCAATCGCTCAGAAAAGAATTCCGTAAATCTTGGAACCTTTCTATTATGGCCATAATTTGGGTTATCTGGTCTGAACGAAACAATCGTATTTTTAACCAGGCGGTTTCGACGATTGATAGCATTATCGAGGATTTTTATTTTTTGTTACGTTCTGCCCGTCCACTTTAAAGTATGATAAAGTGGAAGGTTTGCACCTTTCTCGCCTGGATGAGGCGATTAGTTTATTTCGTTCAACTTATTATTAATATCAATATTCTTCTCTTTATCTAATTTGTGCTTTCTTTCCTTCATTGTGCAGACCTGATGCTGTTGTGGTGGTTGTTTGCCTTCGTCTTGGCTAGCTTTTTGGGTCTTTTTGTTTTTGACCGTCAGGTTTGGTCTGTGCTCCTCTGTTTCGTCTGTTCTGGTTTGGGGGTTTTGGCTCTGATGGGTCGATTGTGATGTATAGAAGGTCTTCCTCCATTTCAGTGCTATAAGGCTAGAGGTCTTTTGGGGTGTTCTTGGGTCAATCTTTTGGCTCCCACTTCTCTTATGTGGCCACTGGATTTATCGAATGTTTATTTGGTTCTCTTTTTATTTTATTGGTTTACTCTGCTGGCTGTGTTTATGCTGTTATGGTTGCGATGATGTTATCTACGTTTTCGTTGTTTTTGGTTATTTTCGGGGCTGCTATTTCTTGAGATCTCAGCTATTTGGGTTATTTTAGCTTCATTGTCCATTTATTTTCTTTGTATCGCTCATCCCCTCATTGCTTCGGTCTAGTTGGCAGTGGTAAACTTAGCTATTTCCGACACGTGAGGTGTAGTCCTTTCCTTTTGCTATTCACGGTTTTCTAAATTCCTTCCATTACTCGTTTTGCATGTGTTGCTTAGGCTATCTGTTAGCCTCGTTACGGGTTGATTCTTGGTTGGTTCTCTGAACCCCTCCTTGTTGATGCCGGTATTGAGTCTTCGTTTTTAGGGGCTCATGTCGTCATCACTCGTACCTATGTAGCTTCTCCTAACGGAGACCGCCATGGTTCTGCTTCCCCTTCGTGTGGGTTTTACTCTATGGCTTGCGGACCTCGATTACATGTTCACTTGTTTTTCTGGCGGTCCTTTACGCCTCTGCATTCTGCCCTCAGCTCGTTTTTTCTTCGTCATTTGCTGTCCGTTGGCTTGTCTCTCTGTTGCGTGGTTTGCAGTTGTGCCGTGCTCCCTGGGGCCTGGGGCTGTTCGGATTCTCCCTGTGCTCGGGGTCGGGAGGGGCTGTAGCTTGGCGTTCTCTGGTTGTTGGAGCTGACATTGGACGTTCGCTTTCCCTTCGACCCTCTCATCGTTTGCAGCTTTCTTTTGTGATTCCTTGTGTATCGATGGTCTTCGGTGGCAATTCTCTCAATTGCGACTCATGTATATGTCGTTGTTGTTGTTTGTTTTTTGTTTTACTTTTGGTAAAATTGTAATTTGTTATTCTCGGTGATTTATATATTTGTTGGGCTAGAATCGTAAGATTCTATCCGTGTGATAAAAAAACGATAAATTTAATGATGATGATGATGATGATAATAATAATAATAATAACCATAAACATAAAAATAATAATAATAATAATAATAATAATAATAATAATAACAACAACAACAATAATAGGATTTGTATTACAATATAAAAATCATTGGAATATAGCTACAAATAAAATTATTGATTAGAATAGACTTTAATAGAAGATCCAACAATAAATTTCAACAAAAAGAATTAAAAAGCGGAAAAATAATTTACGAATCGAAATTCTGAAAATACACAAAAAATACATATTTGCGGGAATGGGGGTTACAGTGTGTGTGAGAGAGGGAGGTGGTCGGTGGTCGGTGGTCGGTGGTCGGTGGTCGGTTGGGAGTCTGAGGAGGAGGTGCCGGAGGTCGGGATTGAGTTCGGGTTTGGGTGTTGTTGGGTTTCAATTGGGGGTGTGAGGGAGCTACAGAGATGAAAGAGTGAGAGAGTGAGTGAGTGAATGAAGGGGGATAATTGGGTGAAAATCTCATATACTCCTAAGTGTTTAAGTGAGAGAGAGTGTGGGTTGGGTGGGGAGAATCTTTAGCCATTGGATCAAGATCAAGACGATCCGATAACTGATTAATGAGTTTGCGATGGGTCTGTGCAAACAGACTCATTTGCCATGGAAAGAATCACACACACACACACACACACACACACACACACACACACACACACACACACACACACATATAGGTGAAAATCTCATATACCCCTAAGTGTTTAAGTGAGAGAGAGTGTGGGTTGGGTGGGGAGAATCTTTAGCCATTGGATCAAGATCAAGACGATCCAATAACTGAGAACTGAGTTTGCAACGGGTCTGTGCAAACAGACTCATTTGCCATGGAAAGAAAACAGACAATATATGAGTTTATATATATATATATATATATATATATATATATATATATATATATATATAACAACAACAACAAAGTATTTTTCCTAACTAATTGGGGTCGGCTACATATCATGATTTTCCATTTTGCTCGGTTTAGCGCAATATCTCCTGTAAGGTCATAAGCTATCATATATTTTTTCACCATTTCCATCCAAGTTAGTTTAAGTCTTCCTCTACCCTCAATACTTATCAAATCACTATTTCTAACAAGGAAACTACTAGGTCTACATGTGACATGTCCAAACCACCTGAGGCGGTTCTCTCTTAACTTATCTTGGATTGGAGCTACCTTTAGCATGTCTCATATATGCTCATTTCTAATTCTGTCATTTCTTGTTTTAGCACACATCCATCTTAGCATCTTCATCGCTGCTACACTCATTTTTTTAACATGTTGCTTCTTTGTTGCCCAATACTCTGCTTCATACATCATTATTGGTCTAACAGTCGTCCTATAAAATTTTTCCTTCAACTTCAAACGTATACGTTTGTCACACAAAACACCACAAGTCACCCTGCTTGGATCCTATGTATAACATGTTCACAAATCTCCCAAACTCTTTGAATAATCGAACCTAAATATCGGAAACGGTCTCTCTTAGGTATCTCTTGGCTATCAAGCTTCACTACATCCTCAGTTGTATTCCGAATATCATTAAAATTACACTCCATATACTCTATTTTAGTTCTTCTTATTCTAAAGCCTCTAGCTTCCAAAGTTTCCATCCACAATTCTAATTTAGCATTGACTCCTACTCTAGTCTCGTCCACTAAGACGATGTTATCGGCTAAAAACACACACCAAGGCACCTCATTTTGTATTCCTCGCGTCATTTCATCCATAACCAAAGTAAAGAAGTAGGGGCTTAAAGCCGAACCTTGGTGTAAACCTACTATAATAGGAAAATCGCTGGTCTCTCTTGTGGTTTTTCTATTGTGGTCGTTGCCCGTTCATACATATCCTTAATTACATCAATATACCGAATAGTTACTCTTTTATTATTTAACACCTACCATACTATGTCTCTATGGAGTTTATCATATGTTTTTTCTAGATCTATAAAAACTATATGCAGATCTTTCTTATTCTCCTTATATTTTCCATAAGTCTCTTCAGTACATAAATTGCTTCCATTGTTGACCTCCCATGCATAATTCCAAACTGACTATCAGGCATTGTAGTTTCTAGTCTCAGTCTATGTTCGATCACTTACTCCCAAATTTTCATCATATGACTCGTTAATTTAATTCATCGGTAGTTTGAGCAACTTTGTATATCTCCTTTACTTTTATATATAGGTACTAAAATACTCTTTCTCCATTCATCGAGCATCTTCTTAGTTCTTAAAATTTTATTAAATAATTTTGTTAGCCAACTCACTTCTACATCCCCAAGACATTTCCAAACTTCAATGAGTATATCATCCGGTCCTAAAGTTTTTCCTATTTTCATCCCTCCTAGAGCATTTCGAACCTCCGAAGTCCTAATTCTACGAAAAAACATATGCTCGCGACTCTCCTTCGAGTCCTCTATACTTAAGTTGCCCACAACATTTTTATTTAATAACTTCTCAAAGTAATTTCGTCATATTTTCCTAATTTCCTCATATTTTACTAAGACTCTTGAAATCCTCACTCTTAATACACTTAATTGTATTCAGATCTTTTGTTTTTCTATCCCTTTGTTTAGCAAGCTTATAAATGATATTTTCTCCTTCTTTTGTTTCTAATTTTGTGTATAAATCATCATAAGTTTTTTCTTTTGCATTTCTTACTGCTTTCTTAACTTCTTTTTTAATGTTTTTATATGTCTCCAAATCCTCTTCATTTCTATTCTTTTGCCATATTTTGAAGGTTGGTCTTCTTTCTCTCACAATATTTTGGAGTTCTTCTTGCCACCACCATATTCATTTATTTAGCAACTCTCTACCTTTAGATTCTCCAAATACCTCCTTTGAAATTTTTCTTATGTACATAGTCAATATAGTCCACATCATATTTGTCTCCTCTTCCCAATTCCATGATGCTCCTTTAAGGACTTTATCTCTAAAAAATTTTAGTTTATCTCCCTTCAAGTTCCACCACCTAATTCTTAGGTTTCTAGTTTCCTTCCTTGCACATATGTGTTTCTCAATCTTAACATTCAATACCATAAATTTATGTTGTGAGGTTAAATACTCTCCCGGTATAATTTTACAATATTTATATGTCAAGCGATCCACCTTTCTAATAATGAAAAAATCAATCTGACTCCTTTTTGTCCTACCTTTAAAGGTTATCAAATGTTCCTCCCTCTTCCTAAAATAAGTATTTGCTAGTATAAGATCATATGAAGCCACAAAATCCAATAGAGCCTCTCCACCATCTTTCTTATTTTTAAATCTAGGTCCTCCATGCACCCTCTCATATCCCATGTTATATTCTCCTACATGTCCAATGAAATCTCCTCCTATAAATAGGTTCTCACCTAAGGGTATTCATTGAATTATCTTATCCATATCTTCCCAAAATTTATGCTTGTGCATCTAATCCTACTTGGGGTGCATAAGAACTAGTGATATTAATTATGTTTCCCCCTAATACAAGCTTAATTTCTATTATTTTATCATCTTTCCTATTAACACCTACTACATATCTCTTTTGAATTTCTTATCTACTAAAATTCATACTCCAATTCTATTTCTAATTTTACAGGTATAATATAATTTAAAACCATCTATCTCTTTAGCTTACTCCCCTACCCACTTTGATTTTTGTAAACAAGCTACATTAATATTCCTTCTAATTACGGTATCTATTAATTCTATAGATTTTCCTGTCAATGTTCCTATCTAACCTAAGCCTATTTTTCTGGACTAGCTTCTTCACCCGCACACGTCCAAATTGGTGCAGGAACTCTTGCCCTTTTTTCACCGCACCCGGGCGCTGGTGCGACACCCCTTGCATATTTTTCGAAGCACCCAGAGGCAGGCACAACGCATCGCTTCTAGGGAATGCCCTGACATTTGCGCGTATATTTAGCTATACAATTTTACGATGATGTAAATCATAGATAAATGAACTTCAAATTACTTAATTTCTTTATGTTACGCTATCTAAGTTGTGTAAAACGAGATGGTCGGTTTGGATTTTTCATGGGGGTCTACTCCGTGAATTCTCACGAAGTTCTCACCAAAATTAGTTCTCAACCGAAGGGCTCCTATATATATATATATATATATATATATATATATATATATATATATATATATATATATATATGGGAAAAGGGGTATGAGCAAGTTGCTCATTTAGTAAATGAGCAATTGATGATGTGGCATGCATGTGATTGGAAAATCCTTAAAAGGGTTAGTTGTCCAATGTATCACATGCATGCCACATAATCAATTGCTCATTTACTAAATGAGCAACTTGCTCATATCCCTTTTACCCATATATATATATATATATATATATATATAGAGAGAGAGAGAGAGAGAGAGAGAGAGAGAGAGAGTCTACTAAGAGCTGGGAAGCTGGGCTCCTTATCGGGAGCTGGAGATCTCAGCCATCCGATCGATCTTGATCACGATCGGACGGCTGAGATCTAATGCCGCTTATCTTCAGATTGGGTGAGGGGTAAAAGGGGAATACTCAATCGATCGATTGAGTATACCCCTTATCTCTTCTCTTCGACGAATCTCTCTTCTCTCCCGCTCTCTATCGTTCCAAACCCTAATATCTTCTCCCGCTCTCGAAGATCGCGGCGCTCTCTTCACAACCCTAATCGCTATCATCTCTTCTCTTCTCACCCTATCTGAAGAGATCCCCATCTTCGAAACCCTAATCCACCTCTCTTCGAAACCCTAATCGAAGGTAGCGAAGTCGAGCTCTTCTCTCCCGCTCTCTTTCTTCGTCACCTGTGTAAACCCAACTCCACCATCGACCGGATCTCCAGTCGCTTATCTTCAAATCTGTCGAGGGGTAAAAGGGGTATAATCGATCGATCAGATGCCATCGGCCTTGTCGTCGCAGCACCAACGAAGAGCACTTACAAGTTCGTTCTCTCTCTCCGACGGAAAACCCAAACTGCGACAAGGGTTTCGATTTCTCATCTCGAATTCAAATTTTATTTTCTTTATAAATGCTTCTAGTTTGTTGTTATATTTTTAGCGCTTAAACTATGCTCTGATAATATTCGCACTAGTATTCGGACTAGTACATTTAGAACAGCAAATAATATTCGTACTAGTATATGGAATTTTAAGATGTGGACATGACACATGCATATAAGCACAGAAAATCCATGTAATATGCAGTCTAGTTTTTGTTTCTTTCGAGATTTGCTTCAATCACTGCTGATAGGACATGACACATGCATATAAACACCCAAATTTCATGTAAAATCCATGTAAGAAGCTGAAAGTTGCTTGCCATTTAAGTATGGATGTTTCTCCCCAAAAAGGAAAAAATTTAACTGTCTAAAATCTGTACATACTTAAATTCTTCAAACACTAAGTTTCATATTCCCTCAGTAAGAACACTTTATTACTTGTAGATCAAGAATGTAGTCTGTTGGACTTTCTCGTTTGTGTTAATTTAAAGTTGTAGCTTTTTTTTTAATGTTTGTTGTCTCATTCTCCTATGAAGGATGGAGGTTGAAAATGAAGAATTACTAAGCCAAGATGTTCGGTCCAGTTGGAGGTACGTTGATGATGCTTCTAAACCATTTGTTGGTTTAGTATTTGCAACATAAGAAGACGGATATGGATTTTATAAAACATATGCAAAATTAGTTGGTTTTTCAGTACGCAAGTTTGCAACGATGGTTGATACTACCACAAAGGAGAGATATTCACAACAATTTGTTTACTCAAAGCAAGGCAAGCCGGTTGATACAACTGTTGTGAATGTTGCCAATAATGAAGAATCTTCTTCTTCAAATTTGATCAAGAAAAGGAAAAGGGTTGTGACGAAAGAAGAGTGTATGGCTCAAATACGAATGCAAAGGGATGATGACGGGAGATGGTCAATCCGTAGGTTTGTTGAAGAGCACAGCCATATTTGTGTCACGCCTAGGAAGCAACAATTTTTAAGATGTAATAGAACTGTCTCTGAAGCGCAAATACGTTTACTTAGTTCTTTCAAAGAGGCTAACATAAGAACTTCAGAGTTTATGTACTTCATGGAAATAGAAAATGAAGGTTTCAGTAATATTAATTGTACTGAAAAAGACATTAGAAATTCGTTGCAAAGAGAGAAGGATGGTATGAGAGCTTATGATGTTGATATATTACTGGAGCACTTGCAAGAGGAAAAAGAGATGAATCCTTCTTTCTGTTTTTATTACAAGGTTGATGAAAACAACAAATTAACTCATGTCTTATGGGTTGATGCTATTGCCAGGAAGGCTTACAAGCATTTTGGTGAAGTGCTAATTTTTTATACCACATATGATACCAATGAATACAAGTTGGTTTTTGCTCCATTTACTGGAGTTAATCATCATGGCCAATCTGTCAATTTTGGTGCGGCTTTTATAAATAAAGAGACCACCGACTCTTTTGTTTGGTTGTTTCAAAAATGGGTTGAAACAATGGGTGGGTCTCCACCAAAAGTGATCATCACAGATCAAGATCCTGCAATGGATAATGCAATTCGCATGTGTTTTTCTGGTTCGAGCCACAGGCTTTGCATGTGGCATATTCTTAAAAAGCTTCCCGATAAGCTTGGTGGCCCGGGCCTGAATAGTGATTTTAGCATTCCATTCCATAGTTGCATCTGGGAATCAGAGACCCCGGAAGAGTTTGAGATGAGATGGAATGACGTAATGAATGTTAACGTGCAAATTGCAGGTATTACTTGTTTCAATAAATTAAGTTATGTTTGAAAATTTTTTTGTAGTATTAGTACTTGATACATATTACAATAACAGGGAATCCTTGGCTTTCTGACATTTATTTGCTACGTGAGAAGTGGATACCAGCTTATGCTAAGCATATTTTTACTGCTGGAATTCGCACAACTCAGAGATCAGAAAGCATGAATGCTTTTGTAGATAAGTATGTAAATAGCAAAAATTCATTACATGAATTTATGACGAGGTTTGAAAGAGTAATAAGGAAACAAAGACAAAATCAGTTAGCAGCTGACTACACCACTCTGCATACAAAACCAAAGCTGCAAACAGATTTTGAAATTGAGTCCCAAATGTCTGAGTTGTACACTAGAGCGAAATTTCATGTATTTCAAGCTGAACTAGTTGAAAGCTTGAATTATGCCTCTTTAATGAAACTTGACGATGGTAGTGTGCGACACTATATTGTCAGGAGAATGGGAAAGTCGGTACAATCTGATAAAACAAGAGATGTGTTCTACAATAGAATGGTAACTACTGGGACTTGCACTTGTAGTAAATTTGAAGTGGAGGGAATTCCTTGTAGACACATCCTTGTGGTATTGAGGATTGAGTTTGTTGATTTCCTGCCTCAATCTTATATTTTAAAGAGGTGGACCGCTTCGGTAACTACCGAGATTGTATATGATGATGTTGGTGATGAAATCATCGGTAGCTACGGTAGTCCACAAGATTTGGACATAGTGGAATTGTCAAATGAAATCAACAAAGTGATGAGGATCGCTCGCTCATCAAAGGAGATGCGCCAGAAGGCTAAAACATTACTAGTTGGTGTTGTTGCAGAATTGCAACAAGATATGCCCCAAGAATTACAACAAGCAACAACTAGTTCACTACCTAGAACAGTCCATATTCATGTACCCGATATTGCAAAAACCAAAGGTAGTGGGAAGCGCATTAAAGGGGGTAGGGAGAAAGCATTGGAGAAGGCTGTCAAACCACTAAGAAAGTGTCGTTTGTGCAAGAAGCTTGTAAATTATGACAGTCGTACCTGTCCTTTAAAGGAAAGGTTAGTAATTGAATACAAAGTTTATACTTTATTTTCTTTATATATAGTATAATCTTAATTTCATTTTGTGAATATTAATCGTGTAGCTCTACCATAAATGAGTCACAAGCTTCTACTACATTTTCAACAATGGAACCTATAACAGAGGAGGCTCCGAATATAGCATGAACTTTGTTGGTTTATTTCTGTGGATTTTGCAAGGTACGTGACATATATATTTTAAAATAATTTCTGAACCATATCTGCCGTTATTGTACTTTAATACATTATAGCACATTTATTAAATTAACCCTTTTGTCTTCTTTGTGTGCAGGTAAAATATTGATGGGAAAAAATTGATGCTCAATAAGAAATTTAGTTCCCAAAAAGTTGGTAAAAAAATTTGGGTTTATAGTTTATAATTCCAAGTTAGTAGGCAATGATGAAAAGTTTATGCAGCTTGAATTTTGTTCTTGACCACTAGCCGGTGTGGCTTAATAAAGCAGCCCTAGTGACAAATTCAAAATTCCACATTTGACTCATTTATACTTGATTTAATATGCGGCAGTGATAAAAAGTTTATGCATGATTTGATACTTCATGATTATTGGATGGTGTTCAACTTCATGTTCATTTTGGGTTTGTTTTGAGTCAAGAAGCTGAAATTATTTGACACTTCATCCTTTTGTTCAAACTAAGTTGTTCTGAGCTTACCCATTTTCAATTTCATTTTGAAAATGCATTTGTAACAATGGTTTTACCGGATATTAAGGTTGATGGTGGTGTTTTCCTGAGCCGCAATGATTTTTTCATCTGAGTCTACTGTTTTATGTTTTCTCTTGCACTTATTCTGAGCCTACAAATTTTAACTATGTTCAACATACACTCTCCAGGAATATGCCACATACGTACTTGAATTTTCTTCTATTTGATGAATCTTTTGGTGCAGGAATTCAAGAGAAAGAACGAGAAGGTCGTTAGCGAAGAACCGGAGATACTTCAAGTTCTGTTTCTGTTTGTTCTGGGCTTACTTGAAGTTGACAAAATTGGATACTTCATGATCTGCACTTAACAAAATTGGATACTTCAAGTTCTGTTTGTGTTTGTTCTGAGATTACAAAAATTGATACTTCATGATCTGTATCTGACTGTTCTGAGCTAACAAAATTTGTATACTTCATGCTCTGTTTGTGTTAGCTCTGGACCGGCAAAATTTGATACTTTATGTTCTGTTTGTGTTATTTCTGAGATTACAATTTTTGCATAATTCATGATCTGTCTATGTTAGTTCTGGACTGGCAAATTTTGCATGCTTCATGATCTGTCTGTGTTATTTCTGAGCTGGCAAAATTTGTATACTTCATGTTCTGTTTGTGTTAGCTGTGGACTGGCAAAATTTGATACTTTATGTTCTGTTTGTGTTATTTCTGAGCTTACAATTTTTGCATACTTCATGATCTATCTGTGTTGGTTCTGGACTGGCAAATTTTGCATACTTCATGATATGTCTGTGTTGGTTCTGGACTGGCAAATTTTGCATACTTCATGATATGTCTGTGTTAGTTCTGGACTGGCAAAATTTGTATACTTCATGCTCTGTTTGTGTTAGCTGTGGACTGGCAAAATTTGATACTTTATGTTTTGTTTGTGTTATTTCTGAGCTTACAATTTTTGCATACTTCATGATCTGTCTGTGTTGGTGCTGGACTGGCAAATTTTGCATACTTCATGAGAAACTTGTGTTAGCTCTGGACTGGCAAAATTTGTATACTTCATGAGAAATTTGTGTTAGCTCTGGACCTGAAAAATTTGATACTTCATGTTCTGTTTGTGTTATTTCTGAGCTTACAATTTTTGCATACTTCATGATCTGTCTGTGTTGGTTCTGGACTGGCAAATTTTGCATACTTCATGAGAAACTTGTGTTAGCTCTGGACTGGCAAAATTTGTATACTTCATGAGAAATTTGTGTTAGCTCTGGACCTGAAAAATTTGATACTTCATGTTCTGTTTGTGTTATTTCTGAGCTTACAATTTTTGCATACTTCATGATCTGTCTGTGTTGGTTCTGGACTGGCAAATTTTGCATACTTCATGATCTGTCTGTGTTAGCTCTGGACTGGCAAAATTTGTATACTTCATGTTCTGTTTGTGTTATTTTTGAGCTTACAAATTTTGCATACTTGATGAACTTTCTGTGTTAGTTCTGGACTGGCAAATTTTGTATACTTCATGCTCTGTTTGTGTTAGCTCAGGACTGGCAAAATTTGATACTCCATGTTCTGTTTGTGTTATTTCTGAGCTTACAAATTTTTTATACTTCAAGCTCTGTTTGTGTTGGTTCTGAACGGTCAAATTTTGATGCTTCCATGATCTGTCTGTGTTAGTTCCGAGCTTACAAATGTTTCATACTTCATGCCCTGTTTGTGTTGGTTCTGTGCTGGCAAAATTTTCATACTTCATGTTCTGTTTGTGTCAGTTCTGAGCTTACAAAATTTGTTACTTCATGCTCTGTCTGTGTTAGTTCAGAGCTTACAAAATTTTGGTACTTCATGCTCGGTTTGTGTTACTTCTGAGCATGGAAATAAATTGGATACGCCATGCTGCGTAATACATCAAAACATACACAGAATTTCATTCATGATATCAAAACAATAATGAACTGAATATGTGGAAGAAATTCGATCTTCATAGAATTGCAAGGTAATACTTTACAAAAACTTTACAGCGTAATAAATGTACTTGACATCTGACACTTTACAAAGAACTGAAACATAACAAACACTTTATAGCGTAGTACAATATTTAATAACGTGCAGGTACATGAAAAAATTTACAAATACTGAAAGTATACAACTTATTGTTGCCCCTAATACATATTTTGTTTTGTATACTGTCAACAAAAAAACACTTTAGAGTTTGCTCCAAATATCAAATTTTCCCGTAGTCCAATATTCAATAGCTCCAAGAAGCACATCATGCTGAAATCAACCAGAAATTAAAAGTAAACATAAGTCATTTAACCTGGAAAAGACAAAATAATTAAAACAGATAGTCGGTTCAGAACGCAAAAAATCTTCAAGTAAATATGGTAGGCTCAGAAAAACAGAGGCTGAACATGAAGTTCAAAATTTGTTGGCTCAGCAAAAACAGAAACTGAGAACCAAGCAGCTTGGGAGCAAACAAAAACAGAAGCAGACACTGAACATGTGGTTTAAATAAAACTAGTAGGCTCAGAACACACTATTCATAACTAGGGCTGCATTGGGGTGTCGCGCCAACCAGGATATGATAGATATATAATCAAGAATAAATACAACAATCTTGAAGTAAATATTCAGATCATAAACTGTTTTGCATCACGGCCTACACCAACAAACAGTTTGAGAGAATCAAAGACCAAAAGGCTTAGATGAGTACCCAACACATACGCATCCAACGTCAGTTACTATAAAATCTAGTTTTCTGTTGTTTGGAGCTTACAAATTTTGATACTTCATGCTCTGTTTCTGCTGTTTTGAACTTATTATCAACTGTCTTTCATAAACAAAGAAAAAACTAGTAGGCTCAGAACACACTATTCATAACTAGGGCTGCATTGGGGTGCCGTGCCAACTAGGATATGATAGATATATAATCAAGAATAAATACAACAAATTGAAATAATTATTCAGATCATAAAGTGTTTAGCATCACTGCCTAATATATAGTTTTTTTGTAGTGTCATGATCTGTTTGTGTTTGTTCTGAGCTGGCAAAATTTGATACTTCATGTTCTGTTTGTGTTGTTCGGAGCTTATCAACTGTGTTATATATATAGAGTAAGTCTATTAAGAGCTGGGGAACTGAAATCCTTATCTAGAGCGGGGGTTTTTAGCCATTCGTTCGCGATTGATCGCGATGGAATGACTCATATTTGATACCGCTTATCTTCAGAATGTTTGAGGGTAAAAGGGGTAAAATCAAAAACCCCTATCTCTTATCTTCTCACAATCAATCGACCAAGCTCACATAATAGACTTACTCATGAATATATATAGACTAAAGAAAACCAGTAGGCTCAGAAAACACTAATCATAAGTAGGGCTGCATTGGAGTGCCGCGCCAACTAGGATATGATAGATATATAATCAAGAATACTTAAAACAGGATTGAAATAATTATTCAGATCATAAAGTGTTTTGCATCACTGCCTAAACCATTGTGAGTCATCGGTGCCCAAAAATTTGGTGAATTGAGCTAGTCTCAAATCTCATAAATGTAAGGTAAGTGTTGAGGGCATTGGACATTCAAACACTATACTTTCATTTCTTCACCATCTACTCTCCCGCTCATACCCCAAATGTGTATTCAACTTTGAATAATTATCATGACACACAACCAAATACCCTTGAAAACAATAATTTCAATGCCCAAAAATTTTGTAACCAACTTATATCAAAATCAATCTCATCATTGCCTACAAACAAAACCGAATGAAAATGCAAGAAATTAAACAGAAATCATAAAGGCATTTATGAGAGTCAAACACTTCCCTCCGGAATCTGAGAGAGGCGGAACTCAATGAGCCGAGAAATCGAAACCCTTATCGCCGATGGCGTCTGATCGATCGATTATACCCCTTTTACCCCTCGACAGATCTGAAGATAAGCGACTGGAGATCCGGTCGATGGTGGAGTTGGGTTTACACAGGTGATGAAGAAAGAGAGCGGGAGAGAAGAGCTCGACTTTGCTACCTTCGATTAGGGTTTCGAAGAGAGGTGGATTAAGGTTTCGAAGATGGGGATCTCTTCAGATAGGGTGAGAAGAGAAAAGATGATAGCGATTAGGGTTGTGAAGAGAGCGCCGCGATCTTCGAGATAAGCGGCATTAGATCTGAAGATAAGCGGCATTAGATCTCAGCCGTCCGATTGCGATCAAGATCGATCGGATGGCTGAGATCTCCAGCTCCCGATAAGGAGCCCAGCTTCCCAGCTCTTAATAGACTTTCTCTCTCTCTCTCTATATATATATATATACACACACACGTGTGTGTGTGATCTAACGGCTATAATTGTTTAAACAAAAGTAAAAATTAGTATTAGAATATGTAAAATTGTCTAAACGAAGGTAAAAAATAATATTAGAATACGTAAAGACCTGCCCTATAAATCTCAGGCATTTCATGACCGGCCACGCATTCTGCCTTTAAAAAAAAATCAAGTAAAACAAATAACTAACCAAACTTGGTAAATCTCAGGGCATATCATGACCGGCCATGCATTCAGCCTTAAAAAAAAAAATTAAAAAAAATCAAATAAAACAAATAACTAACTAAACTTAGTAAAACCATATTTCCTAAATCCTAATCCTTATCCTAAATTAATCCCACATAAGTTATAATCCAAAACAGAATCCGCTGGAATCTCCTTGATACAGGCCGGTCTTTCCGGCCCTTTCCCAAAATATCCACAAGGGCTTTCCCGTCATTTCCCACTCGCCCAAGTCCAATGGCTACGAATCAACGACAACGAAATCTCAGATTCCTCCCCCAAATTTCACAGGAAATCAAACCCCATCACTCAACACAAATCCCCAAATTCCAAATCCCTAAAAAGTCCAATCTTCAGCTCCCCAGATCCCCCCCAAATTTTGCCCCATGTCCGTCCCCGCAATTGCCCTCTACGCCGTCCCTCCCTCAATCCCCGATCACGACCTAAACCCTAACCCTAATCCATCGTCCTCCCAAAAACCCCCATTCGGCGGTCTCTCCTACTTGCTCTCCTCATCTCCGATCGAATCGACGTACTTGTCGCACGATCATCACCGAGCTGATGAACTGTCGAGTTCGTTGTCGTACTCGTCGTTCCCATCTTCGTTCAAGTCGCGAGATTCGAGCCCTATTTCGGTGTTCCACGGTCCTGGTTCGTCGAAGACGCCGCCGTCCGTGAGGAATTGGGGCGGGAGGGACCGGGTATTGGGCGGGTTTGTGAGGAACGCGTTGGTGGGGTCGTGTTTAGATTATGGGAGTGGTGGGGTTGGAGTGGGGGATGTGGATGAGGAGTTGACGTTTGATTTGGAGGAGAGTACGGTCGGGCCCACGGAGGAGAGGTTGGTGTGGTTGGAGGGTACGGAATTTTTGGTGGGAGCGCAGTCGAGGTATAAGGTGTTTTATGAGGAGATGGTGGTGAAGGCGTTTTATGAGGCAGAGAAGGCACATCGGGGTCAGGTGAATTACTTTTGATAACTTTGATTTTGTTGTTATTGTTGTTGTCGTCGTCGTCTGTGTGGTAAGGTGGAGTTTGTTTATGTGATTGGTGAATTGGGGTTTTTGGATTGGCTTGATTGCAAGGTGAGAGTAGTAAGTAGGTGTAGTATTAGCTAAAATGGGTTCCTTGGAATCGTTTTAGAAAATGCTTTAGTGTACTATTTCAGACTAAAGAATGTGGAGTTCATGTAAACAATTTAACATTAATTGTTTGTGGGGCACCACTCTTTCTTTCTTACTAGTGTGAAACTATTACACTAAAAGTCATACAAATTAGCACTGTTGGATTCATCATACTTTCAGGGAAAGAATTTGTCAATTTTATGCAGCATGGGGTATACACTGTTTGGGTGAAGTGTGTGGGATGCACTTTGAAATTCACATCAATAGTGTAATCAAGTAGGGGGGGGCGGGGGGCAACCAAGCCAGTTCGGTCCGAAGCCCGACCGTAAACCCAACCGGACCGCTTCTATAGTGGTTCGGTCCCGAGCCGGTCTGCATAAATTAGGCTGGCTTAAATTAGGCAGGCTGGTCCTGTTTAGGATAAATGAGACAGCGGCTTGGTTTGAACTAACAGCTAAGGACTCGGACCCGCCGGGCCGATCAGTTCCGGTTCAGCCCGGCTGGTCCAATGGTTGGCCCGGGCGGGCTGTCCATTGGATTTTATTTTTTTGTTAAATACTAGATTACTAAAATATCCTTCCCAATAACTATAAATGGCTAGTTTTGGGGGGTAAATTAGGAAACACAAACAATATTACATAAAAAAATATTACATATATTTTTATTTTATATGACTTTTGTACATCATTCTAGACTACAATATTACATGTTTTTTATTTATTTTATATGTTAAGAGAGGAAAATTAATAATAAAAAAGAATTTGAAAATTCAAAAATTGACCCGACCCGGCTTGCCTCATCCCGGAACCGGGGGGACCCGGCTAGTGGGCCGGCCCTAGATTGCCTCCTTCCCCATTGGAACCGGACCGGCCTAGAACAGTTCTGCTTTAGCTCAGAACCAGGGCCGGCGGGCCGTGAACCGGACCGGCGGGCCCGGTTGCCATCCCTAGGAAAACCTGCAGATAGACTAGTGGTTCAACCATGAGGATGGATTTGTGCTGCTTTGATATGTGTCCTTTTAAGATCTCCTTGAATTTTGAATATAGTGCAAGGGACATTGGGATTATTTCCAACTGCAGCCCAATTTTGTCACGTCACTGGTTTATATGATTTTCTTTTTCTTTTAATTTGATATCTATTGTACCTTTGATGTTCAAATATTTGACTGAAATCTATTATTTTAGTGTTTGGCTTCATTTTAGCTTCTACTGACATTAATGTTTTCTAAACACCAAACTGGCTCTTTATGACGTGAGTCTGAGAGCTGAGTCATCTGACAAGCCTGACATGGTTCTTCTATAAACTATATGAATCTTAAATGTATATTTGATCGAAGGTCGATTTAGGGTTAATAATGATAAAGAGAGTTTCCTGTGTTGTGAATTTGAGATGTGTTTTTTACTTGTATATTACAGATGAGGGCGAGTGGAGATCCATACTTACTGCATTGCGTGGAGACAGCTGAATTGTTAGCGAGGATTGGTGCTAATACTACAGTTGTTGCTGCCGGACTTTTACATGATACACTTGATGATTCTTTTATGAACTATGATTATATATCTCGGATGTTTGGAGCAGATGTAGCTGACCTCGTCAAGGGGGTAAGATAGTGATGTCTTATTCTTTGTGATCATTATTCAGATTTACTAAATGTCAAAACATACTTAGTGGCATATTAGTTTACTATATATTGAGACCCAAAGTTCCTTTTATAATTGGATAATAGCATAATATTTGGTTTATTGTTAGTTTTGATAGGGCTTATGTGAGTTAATTTAAGACAGTGTAGTCGAAGGCATAAGGCGCAATGCTTTACTACCTTGTACACAGCCTGAGGCACAAGGCGCAATTTGAGGCGTAAGTCGCACTTAACCGAGGCGCACTATTACTTTTTGGGGTTTTTAAAATTTATAAATAAGATTATATAAACAAGATCACATCATAGCAACAAAATTTATCATACAATAACCAAGATAACTGTGTAAGTTATCATTTTTATAAAACTACAATGTGTTCCTCTGTAATGTATAACTACAATGTGTTTTTTGCCCCAAAGAAGAAGTGATACAATTTGTTCGTCTGTAAAACTACAATAATATCATGTTAATCTTCAATTCATAGTTTTATACACTGATGAGCATACAGTATTACAGTAATACGGTAATGAAGATATTTACCATACAACATACAATATTACAGTATTACAGTTTTGAGCATACAGTAAAACTACAATAGTATCAAATTAAATATTACAGTAATGGGCCTGCAGTATTACAATATTACAGTCTTAGTAAATGGTAAGGTATTTTGAAATCTTACAGCAATAACATAAAGTTACAGTATTACAGTTTTGAGCATACAGTAAAACTACAATAGTATCAAATTAAATATTACAGTAATGAGCCTGCAGTATTACAATATTACAGTTTTAGTAAATGGTAAGGTATTTTGAAATCTTACAGCAATAACATAAAGTTAGCAGACCATAAAATTTGGTCATGCTCTACAGTAAGATGAGATGCAATTGTTTGAATAAGGCATAGTTTCATGATTATAGTAAATTATGGAATGAACTAGCTTTACAATTTTGTTTCAAAGCAACTTGCAAAAATATCATAAGTAAAGATTGACGAACACCCAAGAAAGAAACCATAAAAATATAAAATCAGAAAGGAAAGAAACCAGATTAGTAGTGGAGAGTCTGGAGACTGAGGAGTAGGAGTGTCGCTAGCGCAACTCATCTGCTTCCAATGTAGCCGCCGATCTGCTGTATGTTGTTGTGTTGCCGCCGAGCTACTTCATTGTCGTCGCCGATGCTGTTGAGAGGGGGGATGAAGAGGAGTGCAGATTAAGAAGTTAGGGAGGTGGAGATTGAGGTTAGAGTTTGGAATTGGGGATGAGAAGGTGAGAGAGAATTGAAGGAGTTACGGGATTTGAGAAGGGTTGAAAATGGGTCGGATTGTAAAGACGGGTCGGGTCTGTTATGTTTAGGCGTGCCTTTTACTTGAGGCGCAAGCCTCGAGCCTTTGCTAAGGCGCGTCCAGGCTTGCCTTTGCTAAGGCGCGTCCAGGCCTTAACTGAGACCTGAGGTCCAAACTGCTGTTAAGCCTGACCCTTGAGCCTGAGGCGAGCCTTCAACTACACTGATTTAAGATGCACTTTCTTTTTTCATATATTAAGGGCTCTCTTTGGTGTGGGATAACAAGATACTTTGCTACCAGGCTAGATGATTCCATTTGTTAACTATACAGAATTCCTACTTAATGCTTACATTCTACAATCTTGAACTCTAAATGTGTTCGTATCTGTATGAGGTATAATTTACTTGCTTAATGCATGGGTTGACTGCAATCCTTGAGAGTTTGGAGAATATTGATATTTATATGGAGTGTAATTTTTGCATGAATATTGCGAGATTTGCGGCAGTTGTCGCTTGCCCATTGTAGAAGTTATCTTATTAAAATCTTGACTATGGTTTATTCATGTGCTGAGGAAATCATTGTTTTCTTTATTTTATTTAAAATGAATTATGGTTATGCATAGAGCTCCTAAGGAGATATTTAGGCTTAGCAATCATTTTTATATGAGGCAGAAATCAATTAAAAAATATTATCCTTTTAATGCTTGGCCGTGCTAAATCATGTAGCATTTAAATAGCATAATGTGTAGAGTAACATTGAGCAGGAAAACTACTGATTAAGTACTGATCAGTAGGTCTTGCCAGACTGTGTACCATCTGAGATAGCATCTTATTGCTGTCAATTTTTTGTGCAGGTCTCGAAGTTAAGTCATTTGAGCAAGCTTGCTCGTGAAAATAACACTGCGAGCAAAACAGAGGAGGCTGATCGCTTACACACAATGTTTCTCGCAATGGCAGATGCCAGAGCAGTCCTTATTAAACTTGCTGATAGACTTCATAACATGTTGACATTGGAAGCTTTGCCCATTATCAAGCAACAGAGATTTGCAAAGGAAACTCTGGAGATATTTGCTCCTTTAGCAAATAGATTGGGAATCTTTAGTTGGAAGGAGCAGCTAGAAAATCTATGCTTCAAGTACCTATACCCAGAGCAGCATACAGAGCTATCCTCTAAGCTTATCAAGTCTTTTGATGAAGCAATGATTGAATCTTCTATAGAGAAATTGGAACAGGCACTAAAGGATGAAGGTGTTTCTTATCACGTTGTGTCAGGACGACCTAAAAGCTTGTACAGTATCTACTGCAAGATGTTAAAGTAAGTTTTATCTACTTGTCACTTGTGTGTTTGGCAGCATTGTTTGAGTTGTGTCAAATTAAGATTTTCGTCATGATTTATTTTTTTTTCAGAAAAAATCTTACCATGGATGAGATCCATGACATTCATGGACTGCGGTTAATAGTTGATAAGAAGGAAGACTGCTACAAAGCACTGGATGTGGTTCATCATTTATGGCCGAAACTTCTTGGTAGGATCAAGGACTACATAATCAATCCCAAATTTAACGGGTAAGTCTGACAAACTTTGACCAATATTGCATTTCTATAGGGGTGTGCATGGGCCGGGTTGGGCAAGGGTCTAAAGAGTTCTAAAGCATCCCATTGGTTTAGACAGTTTTGGTTAGGGATGTGTTTTCGTCAAACTGGGGGGTTCCAGCGAGTTGAAAGGGTTTATACTAAATTTCTCTCTTTAGTTATTATAAAAGAATCTATGTTTGAGTGATTGTTTTCAAGAAAGCCACATTTTCTATCTCTGTCTACATACTTGGAACACATTGGTATGTGGAGGATCTTTTTCTTCAATAAAATGTATAAATACTTTTGTTTTAAACTCAGGTTTCCTTGTGGAATATCTTTTTCTTCAGTAAGACCCTGGTGACACTCGTGGTCCTTGTTATTGTCCTGAATGGTCATGGTTTTTGGCAGGTACCAGTCTCTTCACACTGTTGTGGTGGGTGAAGACATGCTTCCTCTAGAAGTTCAGATCCGAACTAAAGAGATGCATCTTCAGGCTGAGTTTGGATTCGCTGCCCATTGGAGATACAAGGAAGGAGACTGTAAACACTCCTCATTTGTGCTACGAATGGTTGAGTGGGCTAGATGGGTTGTTACTTGGCAGTGTGAGACTATGAACTGCGATCGGCCAATGTCAGTGTGTGGTACTGATTTGATTAGACCACCATGCCCATTTCCTTCTCACGCTGATGATTGCCCTTATTCTTATACTCGGCAGTGTGAGCATGATGGACCCATATTCATCATCATGCTGGAAAATGAGAAAGTGAGTTCTTTTCCCCGTTTATTCGAGTACAAAAAACTTGTGGTTTAAATGTTGTAGATCCGTAATATCCTTTGCATGGTTCAAGTCTAGCAGCATTTACTACTAATTGAAACAGTGTATAGATCTGACTGATATAAACTTGAATATGAAATTGATGCTGTGATGTTTATCAAGTTCTTCATGTATGCTTAAAAATATAATACAGGGGCTGATTTTTTAATGTGGAGAGTTGTGTACCATGTATAACTGTTGTTGTAGTTTGCTGCATAATTTTTAATCATGAAAATAGTACTTTGATTTCTGTGGTCTACAGTTGGCATCCGTCCGGTATAGTTCATATCAACTGCTGTTACCCATGACAAGTGGTGTTGATTGGAACCTAGGAATCTAAGATTTAGGATGGACATGAGAAAGTGGAAAAGTGATGGTGATCAGTCAGAGCTCCAAATTGACAAACCAAGACAACAGTTGTTTAGATAATGGAGTTATGCTTGCTATGCCTATAATTCATGAACACACGGAGATCAAATTTATTGACTCATGATGACTCCATTCCTCATCGTAAAACTTTCCAGTTTTTACAACAGATCTATGTGCACATGGATTGCATTTCTACATTAACATTGTTTTCTGGTTTGATGATGTGAGATGTATTTCTTCAGATGTCGGTTCAGGAGCTCCCTCCGAACTCAACAATGATGGATCTCTTGGAGAGAGCTGGGAGATGGAGCACAAGATGGAACTCGTATAAATTCCCAATAAGGCATGATCTGAGACCGAGGCTGAACCGTGAATGTGTGAGCGACCCGAACCGAATTTTAATGATGGGGGACGTTGTGGAGCTGGCACCGGCCATTCCTGACAAATCCTTAACAGAATACCGGGAAGAGATCCAACGAATGTATGAACATGGCCTCACTGCTGCCACCACTTCTAGTCGTGCGGGGAGGCGGTGCTAAACTTTTCCTGTTCAAAATCCTCATAGCCATCTCACAACCTGTTGTAGTAGTTTAGCCATTGTTTCATTGTATATATTGATAAGAAAAAAGAAAATGTACAGGAATTCTTACAAGTTTGAATGTGGAAGTAGTTATCCACTTGAATCAGTGTCCGATTTCAATCAAGGAGGAAAACCATGCCTCCGGTTGCTTTGGCTTCTTGTTTTAGTTATTAGTCAGCCTTGGTTTGAAGAATCACAATCAGAAATTGGTATTATTGATTCTATGAACATATGTAATCTTGTGAAGTTCTAGTTGTTGCATTGTTGTATACTATAATACTAATGTCCCAAGCATGTGGACTTCAGATACTTTTCCTTGTATTTTCACTATGTCTAATGTCTGTAATAATATTTATCCAGTACAGTGTTCATGTGTTCATAAATTGGGAATGTTGCGGAAGTTTCAGATTACAGTAGTTATTTGTGGACTGTTCAAAGGGTCTGAATTTTGTACCCTGTACTGTTTCATTCCATGTTTAACATCTGATGTGAGATCTGTTTATATCCAAGTAAGAGGAGAAAGCTTTCCGGCTTATTATTAGTGTTTTCATTTCTCTGATAAATTTAGTACTAAATACACCATTTTAGTTGCAGTTGTAGTTGTAGCTAGAGTTGGGATCCAGAGACTGTTACATATGTGGGCAATTTTCTACTTGACATATGTTTACCAGGTCCTTTTTTCAGCATGTGCTTCTGGCCATCATGTTTTCTTATTACTTCATATAGAGCATATGGAGCAGTTGTATACATACGAGGAGACTTTATACAGACGATCAGTAGCATTCGTCATATTCCTTATGTCATGATACACATCTATGCAAAAAAATAAACTTGTTTGGATGCTCCCTATCCAAAATTCAATTTTCTGGGATCCTGAACATGATCTGAGAATATTAGTGAATAGCGTATTTAGGGACAAAGTTAAGGTAGGTTGACTTCCACAAATATCATAAATGTAATGGAGTTAAGTGAATCTTTGGTAAGGGTGTGATACATTAATTCTACATTCATTAAAAAAATATACTTAAATTACAGTAACTTTTAACACACCTTCCACAGAAAATGTTAAATTTTTGGAAACCCCCTACATTTTCATGTGTTGACAAGGAACCATTATAGTTTCTAAAAGTGACAGTCTCATCCCTCCAAAGGCTTGTTTTCTAGTGCATACACAAATTTTTATTTTTATGTGATGAGGAAGTGATTTTTTTTTTTTTTTCTGGGGAAGTGCCTATAGGCACCTAAAATTTGTGCTAATATCCTAAACACGCCTGAAGTGATGGTAATACCCTAAACACACATGAACTTTTCAAAATTGGACCTATAGGCACTTGGCGTCCAATTCTGTTAGGTTTTTTAACAATTAGGGGGTGAAATTACTTTTTTACCCCCATGTCTTAAAAATTCATAAAAATTCCTTTAAAATTCCTTAAAATTTTCTCAAAATTCCTTAAAATTCCTAAAATTTTTCTTTAAAATTCCCTTAAAATTTCCTTAAAATTTTCTTTTAAAGTCCATAACATTTCTTAAAAATTCATTTTAAATTTCTTATGATTTCCTTTAAAATTAATTTTAAAATTCCTTTAAATTTTCCTCTTAAATTTCTTAAATTTCCTTTAAATTTTTTATAAAATTCCTTTAAATTTTCTTTAAATTTTCTTTTAAAAGGTTCTTTAAAATTCTACAATTGAGAGTGCCAACTGAATCAAAAATCCTTCAAATTTTCTTTAAAATTTTGTTCTCTAAATTCTTAACAGAGGCCATAGTTTATTCCGAATAAAATATCTTTAATCATCGTATATTAGTATATCATAACATTATAAACTAATAAATTATTCAGAACCAACATAGAGCAAAGAGTTTATTGCGATACATTTTCATCTTTAGATCATAAGTATCCAACAGATAGCGAAGAAAGAACTGGAAAATATAGATACAATTCCAAATGCATACTTATTTTGTATACTTCAAATGCACAATCAATATTACATAATAACAACCAAGCTCAAATGCAAAATCAATATTACATAACAAGAAGCAAGCTCAACTGTTGTTGCTTCAACAAACGCAACTACTGCTGCTTCAGCAAGCAATCTGCTGCTGCTGCTACTGCTGCTGCTGCTGCTTCTTCTTCTTCTTCTTCTTCTTCTTCTTCTTCTATTGCTGCCAACCACAAAAATTGTCAGCCAAACCCTTATGGAATTCTCAGATTATCGCAATAGAAGAAGAATGAGTTATTATTTAAAGCAATAAAATCCTAAAGTTGCCACCTATAAATAGTACACTTGAATATGTATGTTACTGTATGTATAACTAGCCTGCAAAGAAATAAGATGCACTGAAACATGTAGCAATAAGTTCTATAACCAGTGCATTTCAGGTATCAAACAGATTATGTGGAGTAAACCTGTATTAAGACATGGGTATGTCATCAAGCTTCAAATGATCTGAATGTAAGTCATCCGGTAGAGAGAGGTTCCAAATCTTACTCGAACAAAAAACTGTAGAAGGGTCCAAAAAAAGGCCTCTACCGGAGTACCGAAAAGGGCATAAGATTCTTTTAAAGCAAACAGTCCAGTTCAATAGGCAACAAAAAGTAAAGAGAATTCAAAATGGCATATGTAGATGGAAAAAAAAAATGAATTAATAGATTCATTTCCATATAAATTTGACACAGGGGACAACCAAAAGTCACATGAATGCTAATATAGCCTATTATAGAATAATCAACACCATTCATGATGCCATGATGGTCATAATGTCCTAAAATGTCTGCATAAAATCTCATGTGAAATCGAGATCACTTTCCCATCAAGTGAATAGAATAAAGGAAAAAGAAAGGGAAAACGTTTTTTCACCTTTAATGGTATAACAAACTGAAACACTTAAAGCATCCGAAAATGATTTCCCAACCATATGATTGTCTATACACAAGTAATTTAGAACATGTAGTTGTAGGCCACCCTTTATATAAGTACATAAGATGTCTTTCTAAGGACACTTTAAAAATGTATGTGTATAAGAATATTAAAAAATCTACTATATTAGAAGGCCAGATCGATATAATTACGAATTCATCCTTCAAAAAAAAAGAAAAAAAAGATACAGGATACAGATCACTATGGAGAAAAACACAAAAAAATAACATGATCTAGTTATTTCAACTCAGAAATGAAACCATCATAGCAAAGATAGTATAGTACCATGGCTGCTGAAGATAACTTGTATATGATGATGGGGCTTGAGCTTCCATTGCACCTAATGTATCACCATGATAGGAACCGTTGAGGGCTAAAACCTGAGTATTCAAAATTATGAGGATTTCCCAGCATGTTTGCAAGAAAATAGAAACAAGTAAAACTGTAAAACTGTAAATTTACAACTGATAATAGAATGCAGTGAGGATTATGTAATGTATGAAACCAGGTATATGCATGGATGTCTAATGTAATGTTTGCGTTCTTGCAGAGTTTGGTAATGTTTCTGTATTACTTGCAAGTTATATATTCTGGATCCCTTTATGAACTCTGGAGCATTGGATTCCATCACTCAGCAGCCAATCAACATGGTGAGCTACCCGGTGAGTAACCGGATGAACCTACATTAATCAAAAGAAGCAACTAAATACAAAGCTTTCCGAAACCCATCATAAAGGACAGTGGACCTATCCAAACCCATCAAAATTTCATTTAACAAAACAAACTAATTGCTCCATAAGCTCACTTTAACATGATACCTCCAAAACACAGGGGCAACACTGCTGAGAGGAAGAAGCCATGAAAGGAGCCATGAAAGGAGAAGATTTCAGAAGCCATCGTCCTCATCACCAAAGGTATTCAGAAGCCTCCCACCCTTCTCGCCAGCTGATGAAGAGAGGCAGAGATGACGAGGTGGAGCGTTGGGTTCAAGTTAGAGGCAGGGATACTGAGAGAGGAATAGATGCTAGAGACTCTTCTCGCCACCGTTCGAGAGAGGGGCGCCGCGACCATAGAGGTCCGGAGCAGAGGGGCGTTGAGTCTGAGGGACATAGAGTTCCTCCGAAGGTATCAACTGTTAGAACCCCTCCGGGTGAGGAGGATACTTAACTTGGAGCACTTGTTCAGCAGAGGGCATCTTATCTCCAGGCTACTAAGAGGTCTTTGGGAGGTGCGAGACGAGATGGAGCTCTCAGAGATGGTGGGTCGTCGGAGTTGGAGCTGATGAAGAAGAAAGAGGATGAGGAAGGGGAGTGGATATTGTATAAACCCAAAAGAGTTAAGAAGGCTGAAAGAAAGGCGGAAGCTTTGAGCGCTTCATCGTCCTCCTCTCTTGCGCGCTCGCCGAAGCAGCCATCATGCCACAAATGTGCGGAGAAGGGCCATTCGATTCACGAATGTCCTAATGACTGGTTTTGCTACGCGTGCAGGAGGTTCGGACACATTTCCAAGAACTGTCCCAAGATCAAGTCAATCGAAAGGCCAACCAAGGTTACGGCAGGTCCAGGCTCGGGGTCTCAAAACCTGAATTTGGGAAACGGCAAGCATTCGCTGCCTGTTAAGTCGGAGGAAAGTTTTGACTGCCGCAGATTGGTAGCCAGGGCGATCATCTCCCCGACCCCAATCATGGCGGAGTTCGAGGGACGTCTGCAACACTCTGTTATGTTGAAGATCCACACTGGCCATCCCACAGTCGAAGCGATCAAGGAGCTCCTCTCTGCAGCTGTCCGCCCAAGTTCGAGATTAGATTGGATCATCAAGAAAATGAACCAAGACTTGTTGATGGTTTTCTGCGGGAACGATGAAGTAACTAGGGAGGTTCTCGCCAACGGGAGTCTCGAAGGGGATGATTTCTATATAACCATGAGTAGGTGGTCGAGGAAGACGGGAGCTTTGCGTATAGATCCGCGCTCAGCGGTGTGGCTTCGATTGAGTAATGTTCCTTTGCAATGTTGGGTCAAATCTGGATTCCAAAATCTCGTCCACGGTTTTGGGGACCTTATCTGTATTGATAGAGCTACTGCTACAATGGAGAGGAGAGAGTTCGCGAGGATCCAAGTTGGGGTAGAAGATACCAGTCTTATTCCTTCGGTCGTCATCGCGCAATATGAAGAGGAGCGTTATGAGATTAAGATTATTGTCGAACGTAAAAAGAAATCAGTCTCCTTCAGAGACTCACCGGAGCGAGATGGGTCGACCTCGGAGTTCGAAGTTAGATCTGAACGCAGGGTAGAAGACGATGGAGAGCCGTTGGATCTGGAGAGAGGTCATCTGGACCGTAGATTGGGTTTCCAAGGTAGCAAGCAAGATGGTCCTTCAGATCCAGCTAAGAGTCATCGCAGCCATCCATCTCAGCTGACAGTTGTTGGGAAGAGTATACGGGATTTAGGGGTTGCAGTGGTCAATAAGCCAAGTCAGGTACAGTGCAGGCGTCAAATCACTTCGGATGGTACGAAGATGGGACAGGGTTCGGCGGTGCAGGAGGTTGACAGCTCAGCAGCATTTCAATCAAAGCTCAATCTGTCCAAAGCAGGGGGGCCCACCAAAAAGCAGCTTGACATTATCAACATGTCAAACTTGGACTTTCGAACCGCTGTGGAAAACGCAGTGCGGGAAATTTCTGAGACTTTTATCAAAAGAGGATCTGGCCCAATTGTTCAGGTTGGGCCCAATGAGGCTGGGCTGGCGAGTGCGAAGTCCATTTTTGAAACTGGCCAGGGCTCGGGAGCGAAGGATCTGCGCGACTTGGAGGAGGATCAGGATTTTGAACTAGGAGATGTGGTACCGGTTCTCCAAGCTTATTCTGGCGATGTAGGTGGCCTCGGTCCGGCACTGGTACCAGAACACAGGGAGGGAAAACAAATGTGCCCTTCTGCAGATAAAGAAATTGAGTCCGTAGGGGAAGCGGATGGGGAAGATGATAGAATCGGCGCGTTAGATGGAGATGGCGTTCTGTATTCGGACTCAGAGGGGGAGTTTGAGAGCAGAGTAAAGGCGCTCACCCCTGGAGCAGACGATAGTGTAGAAGCAAATGAGGGAGATAGATTCGTGGATGAGGTCAAAAGAAAAAGCAAGAGACAATTGGATCGTTGGGGGGAGAAGGGTCCGAGCGAGGGGGATCTCATTAGATCAGCAGCTAAGGCGAGGGAGCCTACATCCGCATGCGGAGGTATGTTTTCAATTTTGAACTTCATTTCAGATGATAATCTTATTTTTTATGCCTGTATTTTGGGTCTGGATATGGGGCGGTCCTACGCAGAACAACTTTAAAAAGTCAATATAATCAGAGAGGAGGCGTTTAGACTCGCTATTTAGTGCGGGACTTTGCGGGAGAGTGGTTGGAAGGGGTAGATTTACCGTTAGTTTTATCCATGAGTTACATTTTCTGGAACGTAAGAGGGATAAGGACGAAGGTCAAATCTAGATTAGTTAACGACACTATTAATAGGTGTAAACCGAAAATTTGTGCGTTTATTGAAACTAAGATTATCGACCCGAAGGAGATTGACTTCCAGGGACTGTCTTCTCTCAGAGATTTCGAGTGGCGGTTTAAGTCCTCTGTAGGCATGTCGGGTGGGATCGCGATGGGGATAGATCCCAAATTTTTTGATTTTTTAGATTTTTTCGTAGGAGGCTTCTCGGTCACCATAAGGATTAGACGCAAAAGGGATGGGTGGGTCCATATGGTTTCGGCTGTATACGGTCCTTGTAATTCCAACCTTAGAGAGGACTTTATGGAAGAATTGAGGAATATTAGAAACTCTTGGGTGGGGCCATGGGTTATTGGGGGGGATTTTAATATAACTAGATATAGAGGAGAACATAGAGGGAGAGGACCGGAAGAAAGAGACAGGCAGCGCTTTAACTTAACTATTAACGACCTCGATCTCATAGACATTCAGGGTAACGATAGAAGATTCACTTGGTCCAGCATGCAGGCTAATCCGACTTTGGCTAAACTAGATCGGGTTTTGGTGTCTGCCGATTGGGAGGACCTATTCCCATTGGCTACGGTTAGGTCTATTCCTAGGTCCACGTCTGATCATATTCCGCTTCTCCTTCAAGGGGAAGTGGAGTCTACAGGCCCTCCTCCTCGTCTTTTTAGGTTTGAGAAAGCGTGGTTATTCAGTGCGGACCTCAGGACGATCATTCAGAGCTCATGGGAAGCACCACACTCTTCAGGAGATGCTATTTCTATTTGGATTCTCAAACTCAGAAGGCTTCGTAAATGCCTTCGAACTTGGGGAAGGAAAGAGAATGAGGTGAACAGGAGTAGAAAAGATTGGTTGGTTAGAAGAACTCAGGAATTGGAATCGACGGAAGAAAATAGAGTATTGCAAATGCTGGAATTCCAGGAGCAAGCCTCCTGTAGAGCAGAACTTCATTTAATTGGGGAAAGGGAGGAATGCTACTGGAAACAGAGGTCCAGGGTTCAATGGCTAAGGGAGGGAGACGCGAACACAGCATTCTTCCACAAGATGGCCAACGGGAGAAAACGTCAGAACCATATAGGGGGTATTATGGTAGGCGATGTGTGGACGGAGGAAATTTCGATTATAAGAAGACATATTGATTCTTCGTTCAAAGAGGTGCTGGGAATGAAGAGAAGAAGTAGATGCAATCTTGATAGTGAAATGTGGAGTGATTCAAGAATAGATGGATGTGAGAGTATAGAGGTGCCCTTCAGTGAGGAGGAGATAGTGAAGGCGATCAAGAGCCTAGGACAGGACAAGGCACCGGGGCTCGATGGGTTCCCTATATTTTTCTACAAAACTTTCTGGCCTATCATCAGGAATGACTTCCTAGCGATCTTCCATCAAATCTACGAGCAAGAGACTAAGATAGAGAGATTAAACTATGCAAATGTCGTCCTAATCCCTAAGAAGTCAGAGGTTCTGAGGGTTTCGGACCTTAGACCAATTAGTCTTCTTAATGGTTCGTTCAAGATAATTTCCAAAGTTTTGGCAAATAGGCTTTCGCCACACCTACCGGACATTGTAGATGCATCTCAATGCGGGTTTGTTAAAGGAAGGGATATCATGGACAGTATCGCGTCAGCCCATGAATTGGTGTTCAGGGGTTATAAAGATAAAATAGATGGATTCCTCCTCAAACTAGATTTTGAAAAGGCTTATGACTCAGTGGAATGGGACTGTGTGGATGAAGCATTTCATCTGAAAGGGTTTGGAGACAAATGGAGGAGATGGATGAAGATGTGTGTGAGGAACGGTAAATCCTTTATCCAGGTTAACGGGGAGAGCGGAACGGAAATAAGATGCAAGAGGGGCCTAAGACAAGGAGACCCATTGTCGCCACTGATTTTTGCGATCATTGCCGATGGTTTGAGAGAGATGAATAAAAGAGGAATTGAAAGGGGTATTATCAAGGGAGTCAAAGTAAAAGGGATAACACAGCCACTATCAATGCTGCAATATGCAGATGACACTCTGTTGTTCGGGATGTCCAAAGTAGAGGAAATAGTGGCAATTAGATCGCTACTCAGCTGTTTTGAGTACTGGTCGGGATTGACAGTCAACTTGCTTAAGAGCTGTGTGGTGAATCTTAGTGATAACCAAGCTAACCCGATGGAGGTTACCTCATCTCTTATTGGGTGCGCCCAGGGGAGTTACCCCTTGCGATATCTTGGGACGCCAATAAGATTGAGAAAGTTGAAAAAAGAAGATTGGGAGCCACTTATTGAAAAGATTGAGAAGAAGCTGGCAGGGTGGAAAGGTAAGTTTCTCTCTTTGGGAGGGAGAATCACGCTCATCAATTCGGTTCTTAGCAGCCTGCCTTCGTACCTTATGTCCATATACGAGATTCCAATTGGGGTGATCAAAAGGATTGATAGAGCAAGGAGGCGATTCCTTTGGCAAGGGAACAGGGATGGAAATGGGATCCCCCTTATGAAATGGGAACGAGTGTGCAAGAAGAAGGAGTTTGGGGGGATGGGAATTATTAACCTAAGAGAGATGAATAAGGCTCTTCTAGCTAAGTGGTGGTGGAAGATGCACAAACAGAGGAAGGCATGGTGGAGTAATTCATTCATGAGATATAGACGCCGGAAGATGTACAGATTTGGAGGAAGAAGTATGCAGGGAAAGGCGTCATTTTTATGGAAAGGGGTTGAAAAAGCGGGGGAAGCTTTCCATGCTAACACGACATGCAGAGTAGGAAATGGGATGCAAACTAGGTTTTGGAAGGATAAATGGTGCGGGGAAAACACATTCCTGTCACTATTTCCAGATCTGGCTCGCGAAGTAAATTCGATGGACGAACTAGTTTCTGAAAGATGGAGACACGGAAGATGGAGATTCCTACATGAAGAAGCCCTTTCAACGACGGGATTAGCACAACTAGGAGAGCTGAAAGGCATGCTAGCGGAGGCAGATCGGCCAACTACTGGGGCTACGGATGAGAGAATGTGGACGAGAGGGAAGGTTGGGATGTTCTCAGTGTCGACCATGTATGAGGTCCTGAACGATGGAGGAATTAGAAGTAATCACGCAAATATCATATGGAAGGCGCAAATCCCAACCAAGGTCAAAGCTTTTGCTTGGTTGACCCTCCACAACGCGATTTTAACTAAAACGAACTTACAAAAACGCAATGTTCCTATTAGCAATATCTGTCAACAGTGTAACGAGGATGCGGAGGACACTGACCACCTATTCATTCTTTGCCCTAGAGCCGTCTTAGTTTGGGAAGTGTTTGGGATGGGTTTCAATACGGTAGAGACGCCGAAGAGGGTTCAAGACATTTGGGGGGATTGGAGAAATATCAATATTAGTAAAGAACATAGGGATATATGGGATATTACTGCGGGAGCGATTATTTGGTCTTTATGGAGGGATAGAAATGACTTTTGCTTTCGTAACATTAGATGTCAATTTCATATTTTGCTTCGAAAAATTGTGGTCCTCATTCATGATTGGGCAGGTCATACAGGTCAGAGGAAGAGAAGCAGAGGCGACGGGGCAGTGTGATTCACCAAGCAAGCACCCAAGGAAGAGTGCCTCTTTCAGCTCTAGTAGGGAGGTTGAGATGTGGGCCTCATTTACAGCAACTATTTCGGTTTATGATGTCAGTATGGTTGCATAGATGCTATGTGGTTTTCTACTTGTTTTAGACAGTTTTTGTGTGCCGATGAGCACTGTTTGTGAGTTTTTGTTGGGGTACCGTTGAGTACTATATGATGTATCTGGAGTGGTTCTGTAATCACGTTAATTATCATTAATGAGATTGGTGACCTTGGTCACTTTTATTTCAAAAAAAAAAACATGATACCTCCACAGTTTGAATCACAAAGCTCCTAACTTTCTATTATACAAAGAATCTCCACTACTAAACTGTTACAAAACAACACTTTTCTATAAACTGAGTAGTTACAGTATGGGTAAGTGATTGTATGATTTCATGCAACCACATACCTTCACCTGCATAGTAAGATGTTAGCAAATTTCCTAAACATGCAAATATGCAATGCACACAGTTACTGGTATAGTTATGATATATTTAGATTGCATAATACATGGGAAAGTACCACCTAATTATGATTTAAAATGGGTTTTGTATATAGAGCTAGACTCATCAACTCGAATGATCATTTTTTAAGGAGAAATTGCTATAGTTTGTCCAAGAAAACGGAATTAATCAACCAGTTGCATACTTGCTACTTGTTAGATATATATCCATAGACATTTGTGCAGAACCAGCTATAAGTTTGATTGTATCATATGTTGATGGATTGGCCATGTTTGTCCGTTTGTTTTTACCAAGCTTTGAAATGTCAGAGGAGCTCAAACAAGCTCTATGAAGCTGATTTTGAGCTTTCCGAACTTATTTACAACTATGTGGTGAAGTTTGTTGGCCTTTGCAATGCTCGTGAACGAATGGTGGAGTTTCTTAATTGTAATTGTCAGGAATGAGTAGTTGCAGTAAGGTCGGGTGATTGCATGATTTCGTAAGCCACATAACTTCACCACTTGTGGTTAGATATTAGCAAAATTCTTAAACATGCATTGCACAGAATTTTTGGTGTACTTATGAAAAAGTGTTTATGATGTAAAACCAACCTTAAAATAGAGAATTTCCAAGAATTTTAATGGGTTAATTTTACCAACATGAAAGTGCGGATCTAAGTTGGAAATTTTTAACGATCAACAGGTTCGATGGGTTTTCAAGGATTGAATAAGTGTAGCAGTCCCAATTAATAAATCAACCTTACAATCAATTAAATCCCTATTGGTTTTAGCAAAGTAAGAAGTTCAATAATGATTCGTACTCTATTCAGGTATGTGGAACACTCAATCTCAATTAATTTTGTGGACGACAGGCAAATCAGATAATAAACTAGATGATAAGGCAGTAGAACACAAATATTAAGAATGGAAAGAGTATACCGAATGTGAAGAAACTCAGCGTGGATCTCGGAGTTGAACAGCAACTAAGATCACAGCAACACAGCAACAATAGAAGAGCGGCAACAACAACAAGGCAAGTCAACAGCAAGGTCGACTGGTGGTCGTGCGGCGAATCGACGGGACGGACGGTTGCTGGAAGTCGACGGCGGCCGACTGAAGCGCTGAAGTCGACTGGGGGGCGTGAGCGGGCCTCGAGTGGCTGCTGTCGAGGGGAAAGAGGTGGGGTGGCTGTGGGTTGAGGGCAGTAGCGAGGGAAGGGAGACGGGGATGAAGGTGAGGAGGCGGTTCGATTGGATGAGGGAAGAGCTAGGGCGGCGACGGTGGTCGAGGGGATGTGGAGATGTCGATGAGGGGAGGTTCGGGCGTGGACTTCCTTGGATCGGGATCTGGAGAGTGGGGAGGATGAATGAAGGAGGAGGTGAGGGATGGGTTCTCGGGTTAGTGATGGAGATGGGATTTGGGTTAGATGACGACGGGAAGATGAAGAAGGGGTGGACGCAGGTGGGTAGTTGTGAGATTAGGGTTTGTAATTGTGATTAGGAAAATTAGGATTTTGGGAGTGATTTTATTTGGGGATTTTAATTTGGAGGTAGATTTTAGAATTAATCACTAATTCTAAAATTGGATTAGGATTTATCACAAACCCTAATTTGGATCTCAATTGTATTACACAAAGAAGAGAAAGGAAGAGCAAAAACTCAACACAGTTTTTTTTAATCAATAATGACATACTTTCTCATTAATCTCAAGGCCTTTAAATAGGCTCAATTATATCTTGATACACATCTCCCAAAATATTCTCAAAATCTAAAAAATACAAAAAGATTACATATGGCTATAATTGCCAGAAACAAAAAATGGTAATGAAATAAACTAAACAGGAAATATGTCCTCATCATTCTCTCCGGGTGGGAGAGAGCTCAACCCAGTCGAGTCAAAACCAGTGATCCTGTCATGGTGCTCCAAAAAATTTGGATCCAGCTGCGGGAGCCCCTCACGATCACTGCAAGTGTCATCCGATTTCGGTTTGTTTTTCCACCTCACCAAATACTTGTGCATACCACCATCTCTAGTAAAGATTATCTGATCATCTAAAATATTATCCAATTCTTCTGTCGATGGGTATGTAATATCTGGTAGTGGAGGTAATGGGGGAATCTTACCATTAGGCTGCAGGGTAGGCTCATCTATAAGAAAATTTCTAGGGTTGAATTCTGAGCCTTCATAAAGTACTAGATCCTCAATATTGAAAATCTTACTTATGCCAAAACCTTCAGGAAGGTCAACGACATAGGTATTATCATTGATTGTATGTAGAATCTTAAATGGGCCTGCAGCACGTAGGTTCAAGTTCTTAACGGGTCCAACAGGAAACCGTTCCGGATGAATCCGGACCATCACTTCGTCACCAATATCAAAAGTTATAAATTTCCTTCTAGTATCTACTATTAACTTGTAGTTAAAATTATCCTCATTAAGTTCCTTGGAAATTTCTCTGTGCAAGTCATGAATGTTATATGCAAATGTGGGTGCAGACTCTATGACTTTGTGATGTTCTAATACATGAGTAAAATTTATGGGTTGCCAAGTGACTTGGAAAGGAATGGGTGTCTCGAGTATACTCAATGGAGGTGACTGGATAGGCTGAATACAATTGAGAGACTGGTCATCCTCTTTTTCATCAAAGTCATCATTTATATTAGGTTCATAGGTAAACTCATTGTCGGGCTCATCAGCGATGACTGCGGTACCCTCTACTATATTGATCCTACTTGGACTAGGACAGTTGCCAGCAACATGGCCGTATCCCTTACATTTATAGCACTTAGTGAGAGGGTCAATCTTACTGTAATCTCTTTCGGTGTTCTTACCCTTATGGTCATCTCTGTGTGAATTAAAATTTGAATTAGGTTTGCTGGGGTAAGACTTGTTAGGGTACTGAGGAGAGGAGTGCTCAGGTCTAAAGGGGTCAGGAAGATTCATTCTAGAGGAATGATCCATCGCATCGCTGGACTTGTAATGGGAACTAGCTTTAAGGGAATCTATATCGAGGACTAGAGCGTAGGCTACCGCTATTGAGTCCACATTCCTATAGATTAGCTCGTTCCTAAGATCGGCTCGTAATCCAGCCCTGAACCTAGAGAGAGTTTGTTCTTCACTCTATTTACCTAACGCATTGCACCGAATAAGGAAGTCATCGAATTTATCAACATACTCTTGTGTGGATTTACTTCCTTGATACAATTGGTTCCACGAATCTAACAATCGGGTGTGGAATGATAACGGTACATACCTCTCAGTGAGCTTCTCTTTCATGGCCTCCCAAGTGGCTATGGGTGCCAGACCTCGGCCTCTGCGGGCATGTTCAAGATTGGTCCAATGTTGTTGAGCTTTACTCATTAATTTCTAGTGGCAAATTTAACTTTAAGGGCTTTGCTCATGTCGAACCACACAAAGTAGTGGTCCATGGCACAGACCCAATCGAGGTAAGCTTGGGGTTCCATGTGGCCTTCAAACTGGGGAACGTCAGCCTTAACGTTCTTTTTGTATTGTTCGTCAGGGTCCTGTTCTTGATGTCGATCGTCGTGAACATTCCCTTGAGGGATCTGACGATGGGCATGAAGCTCAGGGACAATGGTTTGATTTAGCTCCACTTTCTCAAGCCTCTGATTGATATTGGCAAGAGTTGCTTGGATGGCAACTAGGGTAGTGGAGATATCAGAGTTGTCCATTTCAGGTCTGGGAAGTCTAGGGTTCCTAATTGGGTGATTGGGAAGGGATAGGAAAGGCTCTTCAGGGTCTGTGATGGTGCTGCGAAGACGCATTCACCAAAAGTAGAAACTAGGAGTCGTGTATGTCCTAATTTTTTTATTTTTTTTATTTTTTATTTTTTATAATGAGTCTGAAATGACCTAAAATAAAAGAAAGACAAAAATAAAATAAAAGACTAAACAATCCTAAATGAATGCAAAAATAATGCCTACAATACAAGAACTAGGGTTTTAAGAACCTTCGCTCTGATACCAAAATGATGTAAAACCAACCCTAAAATAGAGAATTTCCAAGAATTTTAATCGGTTAATTTTACCAACATGAAAGTGCGGATCTAAGTTGGAAATTTTTAACGATTAACAGGTTCGATGGGTTTTCAAGAATTGAATAAGTGTAGCAGTCCCAATTAATAAATCAACCTTACAATCAATTAAATCCTTATGGGTTTTAGCAAGTAAGAAGTTCAATAATGATTCGTACTCTATTCAGGTATGTGGAACACTCAATCTCAATTAATTTTGTGGACGACAGGCAAATCAAATAATAAACTAGATGATAAGGCAGTAGAACACAAATATTAAGAATGGAAAGAGTATACCGAATGTGAAGAAACCCAGCGTGGATCTCGGAGTTGAACAGCAACTAAGATCACAGCAACACAGCAACAATAGAAGAGCGGCAGCAACAACAAGGCAAGTCAACAGCAAGGTCGACTGGTGGTCGTGCGGCGAATCGACGGGACGGACGGTTGCTGGAGGTCGACGGCGGCCGACTGAAGCGCTGGGGTCGACTGGGGGGCGTGAGCGGGCCTCGGGTGGCTGCTGTCGAAGGGAAAGAGGTGGGGTGGCTGTGGGTTGAGGGCAGTAGCGAGGGAAGGGAGACGGGGATGAAGGTGAGGAGGCAGTTCGATTGGATGAGGGAAGAGCTAGGGCGGCGACGGTGGTCGAGGGGATGTGGAGATGTCGATGAGGGGAGGTTCGGGCATGGACTTCCTTGGATCGGGATCTGGAGAGTGGGGAGGATGAATGAAGGAGGAGGTGAGGGATGGGTTCTCGGGTTGGTGATGGAGATGGGATTTGGGTTAGATGACGACGGGAAGATGAAGAAGGGGTGGAGGCAGGTGGGTAGTTGTGAGATTAGGGTTTGTAATTGTGATTAGGAAAATTAGAATTTTGGGAGTGGTTTTATTTGGGGATTTTAATTTGGAGGTAGATTTTAGAATTAATCACTAATTCTAAAATTGGATTAGGATTTATCACAAACCCTAATTTGGATCTCAATTGTATCACACAAAGGAGAGAAAGGAAGAGCAAAAACTCAACACAGTTTTTTTTAATCAATAATGGCATACTTTCTCATTAATCTCAAGGCCTTTAAATAGGCTCAATTACATCTTGATACACATCTCCCAAAATATTCTCAAAATCTAAAAAATACAAAAAGATTACATATGGCTATAATTGCCAGAAACAAAAAATGGTAATGAAATAAACTAAACAGGAAAGATGTCCTCATCAGTTTATTTGATATATGTAGATAATTATTACATGCCATGTACATAAATGATCAAAATTTGTATTAATAAACAAAGAAAAATCATGTAGCTATGAACTTATAACATTACTTTTATGGTGTAAGGCCCTATCTCATTTTATTAAGGTAATTAGGGTCTTATATAAATATTTGAATGGGAAGTCTGTTCTGTTACTATATTGTTTGCTGGACATTGTCTCTTACTGCTTGACAAATTTTATTGAACAGGTGAAAAACAGGTGAAAAACAGGTGAAAACTGTATCTTTAAATTGTGGGTTATGTGACTTCTGAGCAACTTATATCTTAGAAATGAAGAAAATAACAACAGTTCATTTGCAGAACATGATACAATTTGATTTTAATGAACTGTGAATATGGGCCTCGACAGTCCATCAAACATTAAGCACTCCCATAAGCACAGATATAGGAAGAGATGAGAATCAGTAGGAAAATTACGGTCACACCTTTGCAATATCAATCCTCTGGCAATCCATAGCAGCAATAGCCACCCGCCGTGCGTTGACGTTGACGACGAGGCTGGAGTCGAGGTCCTCGAAGAGGTAACATCAAGATCAACGGCGAAGAGGGGCATATGTTTCCCTACATTCTTCATCTATTATTCAATCACGATCAAAACAAATCACACAAGCACCACATCCATTATTCACAAAGACATTAGATGACCAACAAACAAATCCCCATCACCTGAAGAACGAACGGCCTTTCGAGCTCGACCAAATCATCGCCCCCACATTCGGCGGCATGGGTAGATGCCGGTGTCGAGGAGGGCGATGACGATTGTTAAGAAGCTGCAGTGGATAGAAGATGAGCTGGATGTGTTGGTCGAGATTGGGTTTGAGTTGTATCAGTTGTTGTATCAGTTTGTTTCTTATTCCTTCTGTTTTAGCATTTGTACGTGCATACAGCACTTTTTCTGTTTCATAGTGTTTTGGCAGGAAGTTGTTAGGCAAGGTAAATTGAGTTGTTAGCCCACGTGCCTCGCACGTGACCCTCTGTAACTGCCTATATATACTTCGGTTGCTAATAATAGAAACGGACTTTAAGCTTCAAGAATTTTCCCACTTATCCTCTCGTTTCTTCTTCTTCAACCTCTCATCTGTTCTCTAATGGCACGATCTAAACAGGGGTTCATCGGAGCTCCTAACACGGTGGTATCAGATCCAGCGAGTGATGATTCTGACTCGAGGGATGTTGAAAGTACCTCGTCGATCAAAGTAGAGATCCAGGAGCTGAAATCGATGGTAGCAAAGATCGTAGAGGCCATGGAAATGATGACGTCGTTACCTGGTGCAGTGCAAACTTTGGGAGAGCAAGTTAAGAAAATGATGATGATGAATTGAAGTACCAATTTCGTGTGAGGTAATACGGGGATTTCCCAATGCTAATCGCATAGGGAGGTAGAAATTCCTAACTCTAATCCAATTTTGCCAAATCCTTTCCAACCTGTAAACACCTTCCATTCCAATAACACGGTTAATCTGGGTAGCAAAACGAGAAATGAAGCCATTAATTTTCCAAGAGCTCCTTTTAAAATGGAGTTCCCTGTCTTTCAAGAAGGGGATCCCACGGAGTGGGTGTGTGGAGCTGAGCAATTCGTGGAGTTCTTTGAGATTGAAGATACTCAGAAACTTAAGTTTGCTGCATTAAATTTGAGGGGGAAGGCTTCGCAATGGTATCGACGACATATTAGGCAGAGAAGGGAAGAAATTTCTTGGCAAGAGTTTGTTAGTGAGATAATGACTCAATTTGGTCCTTCGGAATTTCAGGATTATGAAGGAATTTTAACTAAGCTAAGTCAAAAAGGAGATTTAGAAGCGTATAAACAGGAGTTTGATCGATTGTCAAATTTTGTGGGAGATTGGACGGAGAAACATTTCTTGAGCACTTTCGTTAGTGGGTTGCGCGATGAAATTCACTGGGATGTCAAAGCTCAGAAGCCGAAGACGGTTAATGAAGCAATGGGTTTAGCTAGAGGTTACGAAGAGAAGCTGCAGCTTACTAAGAAATGGAATAAGTCTGCGTTTGTGCCCAAAAACACTACCCATTATCTAACCAATTCTGCTCCTAAAGGAAATGAAGCAACAACTACACCCACTTTTATTCCTAAGAGATTATCTCTGTTAGAATTAAAGGAGAGGAAGGCAAAGGGATTATGCTTTAATTGCGACGAGCAATATGTATAGGAGCATCGTTGCAAAACTCAGAAGTTTTACTTCTTAGAAAGGTTTGAAGATGATGAAAAGGAAGAGGGCGATATGGATGAGGAGGATCAGGTTATAGAAAGGAGTATAGAAGGTAGTGCTATGCAAATCTCTTGTCATGCTTTGTCGGGCTCTTCATGCTATCCTCACACTTTGAGAGTGAAAGGATCCATAGGTGGAAGGGAGGTGAACATTCTAATTGACACAGGATCTACCCATAACTATATAGACCCTCATACCGCTATCAAAGTTGGATTGAAAATTTTGAACGAACCTAGGTATAATGTGAAAGTTGCTAATGGGGAATTAATGCATAGCCAAGGGAAAATTGAGGAGGCACACTTCACTGTGCAAGGGGTTCCTTTGTGAGCAGAGCTTCTGATCTTACCATTAGGACCCTCTCAAATGGTATTAGGCGCACACTGGTTGAAATCGATGGGAAGAGTTACTATGGATTTCACTCTTTTGACTATGGAGTTCAGTGTACAAGGTGTAAACAGGGTGTTACAAGGATATGTCGAAGGGCAGCTACAAGTTATAGAAGCAGAGGAGTTGCCAAAGACATTGGAGTTTTCTAATCAAATGTTCCTGTTGCAGCTGCAATGCAATCCTGAAGACAAAGGAGCATCAGAGATTGATATTCCACATACAACTTTCATACAAGTTCAACAAGTTTTACAAAACTATCTTGAGGTGTTCTCTTCGGAGATTGGAATGCCACCACAAAGGGGAGTGGATCATCAAATTCCATTTGTTGAAGGTGTCAAACTCATCTGTGTTAAACCCTATAGACACCCTTACTATCATAAGAATGAAATAGAAAAACAAGTAAAAGAGATGTTGGGGTCGGGATTGATAAGACATAGTAGCAGCTCCTACGCATCACCAGTCATTCTTATGAAGAAATCTAATGGCAATTGGAGGTTATGTGTTCGACTACAGGGCTCTCAATTCTCAAACTATAAAAGCTAAATTCCCAATTCCGGTCATTGATGAGCTGTTAGATGAGCTCTACGGAGCCAAGTTCTTCACCAAAATAGATCTGAGGTCTGTGTATCACCATATCAGAGTGAGAGACTCCGACATACACACGACAGCTTTTAGGACACACCAGGGTCATTATGAGTTTGTGGTGATGCCCTTTGGCCTTACTAATGCTCCTGCAACATTCCAGAGCTTGATGAATGACATTTTTAAAGATTATCTGATGAAATTTGTCCTAGTATTCTTTGATGATATACTTATCTACAGTCCAGATTTGAGTAGCCATGTTGAACACTTGAGTTTAACTCTAGCAATCTTGAAGAAACATCAGTTGGTGGCCAAAGCTAGCAAGTGCAGCTTTGGAAAAGATCAAGTGGGTTATCTTGGTCATGTAGTGAGTTCAAAGAGAATTTCAGTTGATCCAAATAAAATTTTCGCAGTTGCAGAATGGCCTGAGCCAAGAACTATCAAACAATTCAGAGGATTCCTTGGGTTAACAGGGTATTATCGAAAGTTTGTTAAGGGATATGGTAGTATAGTGCTCCTCTTACCCAACTGTTGAAGAAGAATAGTTTTAAGTGGTCGAGAGCTGCTACAGAAGCCTTTGAAAACCTCAAAGTGACTATGACCACTACTCCTGTGTTGCGCTTACCTAATTTTTCAAAGCAATTTACTGTGGAGACTGATGCTTCCATGGTGGGAATTGGAGCTGTATTGATGCAAGAAGACCACCCCATTGCTTATATGAGTCAAGGATTGAAAGGGAAGTCACTCTATCTATCGACATATGAAAAGGAAGTCTTAGCTGTTCCTACAACAGTGAAGCATTGGCGGCAATATCTTTTTGGAAAGTTGTTCATCATTAAAACAGATCAACAGAGTATTTAGCACATTCTTGATCAAAAAATTAGTACTGAGATGCAGGAGAAGTGGTTGTGGAAACTCTTGGGGTTCAATTACAGGGTAGAGTATAAAAAAGGAAAAGATAATGTGGTTGCTGATAGTCTATCAAGAAGAGAAGAGGATCAAGCTACTCAATTTGTTATCACGATGGTAGTAACTCAGTGGTTGGAGGAAATAAAAGCTATGGTGTTGAATGATTCACTTTTTAATGAACTAGCAGAGAAAGTTAGAAGGGGAGAAGTTCCCGCTAATGTGTACAAATTTCAAGATGGAGTTTGGTATTGGAAAGGAAAGATACTATTAAGTCTTCAAGCTGAGTTTAGAAGAGAAATTTTCTTTGATTGTCATTCTACAAATACTGGAGGCCATGCAGGTTATCACAAGACTCTTCATCGAGTAAAGAGGTCATTTAAATGGATGGGAATGAGTAAGGACATTAATGTTTTTGTTAGGGAATGTATGGTGTGTCAAAGGCACAAGGGGAAAACTGTGAGTCCTGCAGGGTTATTATTGCCATTACCAATTCCTGATCTGATTTGGAATTACATTTCCATGGATTTTATAGAGGCTCTACCTAAGAGTATGGGTAAGTCAGTGATCTTTGTGGTGGTTGATCGACTCACAAAATATGCACATTTCATGAGCCTTAGTCACCCTTACATTGCTCTCACAGTGGCGCAACTTTTTTGTGGAGAATGTCTTCAAATTGCATGGGATGCCCTCTAGCATTGTGAGTGATCGTGACACTATCTTTCTCAGTGCTTCTTGGAAGGAACTTTTTCAATTACAAGGTAGTAAGTTGAAATACACAACTGCTATCATCCACAGTCGAATGGGCAAACAGAAATCGTGAATAAGTCACTTGAGTTGTACTTGAGGTGTATGTGCAGCCAACGACAGAGGGATTGGGTCAAATGGTTATGTTGGGCGGAGTTTTGGTACAACACTAATTGGCACGCAACTATTGGGGTTACTCCATTTGAAGTTGTGTATGGTCGTAAACCTCCATGTCCATCTTTGTATGTACCTGGCTGTAACCCCTGTTTCCCATTCCTGGTATTTTGGGTGTATTTTCTTTTTTCCGTGTATTTTCGGTATTTAAAATTTTTATAACTTTCTTTTCAATTCTTTTTCAACAATTACTTTTTGAATTGATCGAATTTTAACAAAACATTATTTTGGTTTCCAAGAAAGTTCTATTTCTTTTATTCGAAAACTATATTTCGAATAACGGTGTATTTAAATTTTATTTTATATTCATATTTAATTGACTGCTTATTATATATTATTACTGGTTGGATTATTTTAATAATTCTGTTAAACTCAATTTTTGAATATAATATTATGATTACTTTTGGTTTTTTTATTAAAACCCATTTCTATTTGTAATTTCATTTGTAGTCGTTTCAAACTGAATTCTATATTGTAATTTAAAATTAAATTATTTTATAAAATTATATTTTATTAGTTATTGTATTTTTCTTAAAATCCCATAATACCCAGGCCATAACCCCTACCCGCATTCACCCTAATCCCCTGTTACCCACATTCACCCGAAACCCACCTACTCATCTAAACCCTAATACTTACACAGTCAACCCAAGTTAACCAAACCCGTTTACCCTAACCCGGTCACCACCTAACCATAATCTATACCCCTATATAAACATTAACCCATCCCCCTGTGTGTCTCCTCTCCTCGTTGCGACAGCCATAACCTCCCTGCTCTCCCCGATGCCAGTGCCTCCACTTCAACAGTGCGCCAGCCCCGCAATGCCCATCCCCCTGAGCCGCGACTGCAGCAACCAGCGTCAGCCCGTCAGTCGGCCTCCTCCAGTGCTGTGCCTTCAGCCAGTAGCTCAGCCCGAGGCTTCCCTCACTGTGTCGCGCCCTGGTCGCCGTCGCCTTCCACCGCAGTGTCGCAGCAACCCCCCGGTTGTTCTCGTGGTGTGTTTGCTATTTGTTTGGATTTTAATCTCCTCTTTGAATATCAGCCGTCGATCGTCGTGATCATCTTGATCATCATGATCATGTTCCCTTGGTTTTGATTCTTGGCCATCCGTTGGATCGTGATCTCATCCATCATCTTGAGGATCACTTTGATTGTGGGCCGTCAGATCTTCATGATCTCTCATCTTGATCTTCTTGATCATGGGGGTGTTGATGGTTTGAATTTGGACCATTGGATCTTGATTATCATCTTTGATTATGGACCGTTGGATCGCATTATCATCATCTTGGAATTCTTTGATCACTTTGATTGGTGGCCGTCCAATCGTCGATCTGATCCAATCATCATCATCATCATCAATATACTAATCACATCTCGATCTTGATCTTGATCTTCGATCAGAGTCGTCCAATCTGATCCGATCGCCTTGATCTTTTGATCTTTTGATCTCAGCCGTCCGATCGTGTTCGTGGGTTATTTGTTCTTTGGATTCGTGATCTTGTTCGTGATCATCTTGTTCGTGATTCGTTGTTCTTGAGTTAGTGCCTGGAAATTCGTTCCCGTTATTCTCTTTCTTTTGGTTGGATTCGTCGTCTCTCAGACAAGTAACTTGTACTCAAATTCATTTGTATGATACAAGTCAAAAATACCGCTTGTAGTGTAGTTGGGTTCTAGAGACAACTCGTGTGTGATGTATTCTTGATGAGTTTATCTCTATAGTGCTATTCGACCACAATTGCCTCACGACACAAATTTGATACGAAACAACTTAGGATTTGATCGTTCTAGATTTGATCATATATGTGAACTATTTGTGAGAATCTGGGTATTTATTGAGATCCATGTGATATACTTGTTGTTAACGTGTTATATACCCTATTTCATATTGTTTGGACACTTGGTAGACTCTATTTCATGTTTGGTTGTGTTTGGATCAAGTTTCGTTGGATCTATGTTGATTTTGGTTTTTGAGGAAAATCTATATTTTGTCGATGTTCAATTTTGATTTGTATTTTAGACCATATTAAGGTCAGAATTTGTGATTTATGTATTAGACATGAATTGTAGAGAAATCTGTCTTCTTTCTAAATTTTCTGACAGAGAACGATTTCGTTTTCGTATGAATGAGTTATGGCTATTTTACTACAATAGTGTATTCTATTTCCAGAACTTGTTTTGTGTTGATTTCGGTGACTTAACTAAATTGATACTTGTCTTAACTACATTATTTTGATCTGAAACTTTACACAGTATTTCTATATCTATCTAGGATTACCCAGAATTTTGGTGGATTTTATTAATGAGTTTTATATGCCGTTTCATGCTCGTTTACAAAAAACTATACTTGTTGGATTTTGCTCGCCGTTTCATAAAGAAATGTATTTCACCCTAGTTCCTTTTACTGTATGAAAAATCTTTACAAAACATGAAAGTTACCTTACTTTGTCTATTTTCATCTCCCTTTGACGGATCTGGATTTCGTTTTACGGTTTGCGAGATATCACAGTTTTCGTACAGCAGTGTTGGGAATTCCAGATTTGCCAAACTATCATTTCTTGATGTTTCTGATTTTTTTTTAACTAAACTAATCTCACTGAAAAATTTTGAAACTTTATATTTTGATGGTAGACATATAGGGGAATACCCCAGAATTTTCCTGGAATTTATTATGATGATTTCTTGCTGTTTTTCTGTACTTGAATATAATTTACTGATTTCTGGCTGAACATATTTTCTGGTTTAGATTCAGTTTTGAGTTATGATTTTGTGAAACACTATGTGACTTATATATACTTGCTGGATTCGGTTGGAAGTCTATTTTCCAGATTCTCTGACGGATCCAGATTTTCATATTTGTAGTAGCAGGAATCACTGTTTTAGTACAACCCTGTCTTGCTGTCCTGAATTTGAAAGCTAGTTGTTTTAGCCTGTTATGTATTATCTCGTACCTGTACTTGTTTATCTTGCAACCTGAAACTAATATATGTTGATACCCTGTTATTCCTGCATTGTTTTGTGACACATACATGCATGTCTGATTATAATAATAAATAACCAATCCGGGGTTAAGGGAAAGATCTAATAGTGGAAAATATAGAAACGTGAACTGAGAAGAGGACATGTGTCCTGCCTGCCTGTTACGTGTTCATGACTGCATGATTCATGATCATGTTACCTGTACCTACTGCTTTCCTATAGGAAGATGTACTCGGAAGATAACCACTAGGTTATGTCTGTTTCCTGTACCTGACTGCATAGTTCTCTAAAGGAAGGTGTACTAGGAAAAGAGCCACTAGGTTCTACCTGTTCCTGTTTCCTATTATCCTAATCCCTGAGTACACTGCCCTATGGAATCCACTATGAAATCTAAAGCAAAAATGTTTGTTGTAGCAACCATGTGTTATGTTTTTGGGGCGCATGAAGTGCTACCTAATAAAACAATACTTGACATGATATAATCTGATTCTTTGTACTTGTTACCTGATTACCTATTTCCCTGATTACTTTTTCCTGATCACCTGATACTTGATTATCCTGTTATATGATTACCTGTTCCTATTTACCTATTACATGATACATGTTTACCTGTTTACCTGTTCACTTGACACTTGATACATGTTACCTGTACCTGTTTGTATACCATGTTGCTTGGTTCATGTTACATATTACATTTCTGTTGACACACTTATACCATGCTATGCTTGTTACTTAGATTTATCTATCCCATGTACTTGTATCCTACATTATAAGCGGCCCGTAACTTGCAATTGACGGGTACTTTATTTTCTCTTTTCCTCTTCCATGCAATTGTTAAATTGCAGATTTTGGTGATCAGCTGCCCGATGGAGTATGTGATCTAAAGTTCTAGTTGGCTGGAGCTTTTACTATCTTCATTTATTTCCCGTTGCTCATTTTGAACAATGTATCTGTTACTTGGGTTCTTTGTGTTTAGGCAGTATGACCCAGGATATTTGACTTGTCTAGATTCTGATTTATTTGAGATTAATACATTTTGTTTCAAGTAAATTCTGTTGGTTTATTAATTCAATTTTGCATGTGTGTGGTTAATTCTCTTGCTTCCGACTCTGATTATTTTGTGAGATGTTGTAAAGATTCCTGAACAGCTTATGGATGATGAAAATCATTCGCTGGGCTTTTGTCGCGTATCCGTATTCCTGCATTCTTTTTGGGAAGCGGGGCGTGACACTGGCACAGCTGCAGCTCAAGCGGTTGAAGAGGCTCTGTGTGATAGGGATGCAGTCTTTACATTGCTCAAAGATAATAGCTGGCTCAAGATAGAATGAAGCAAATTTATGATAAACATAGAGTGGATAGACAGTTTGAGATTGGGGATATGGTGTTTCTCAAACTCCATCCCTACAAGCAAGCGTCTGTACGGGGGTCACTGCCACACAAATTATCTCCGAAGTTCTTTGGCCCATATCAGGTTCTTGAGAAGATTGGGAAGGTTGCATATAAGTTGGCTTTACCTGCAGGAGCGCATTTACACCCCGTTTTTCATGTTTCTAAATTGAAGAAGTGCCATTGTAATTTTGCACCTGTGGTTTCGGAGGAAATTCCCCATCATTGGGTTGAGCCTGAGGCGCCAGAACCTGAGCTAGTGTTAGATAGAAGAGTGTTCAAGAAAGGAAATCGAATGGGTATACAATTGTTGGTAAAATGGACAAATGCAGGAATTGAAAATGCTACATGGGTAGATGTCGATGAGTTGCATATGAAGTATCCCTCTTTTGAACTTGGGACAAGTTCAGGGTAAGGGAGGGGGAGTTGTTAAAGAGCTGCAGTGGATAGAAGATGAGCTGGATGTGTTGGTCGAGATTGGGTTTGAGTTGTATCGGTTTGTTTCTTATTCCTTCTGTTTTAGCATTTGTACGTGCATACATCACTTTTTTTGTTTCATAGTATTTTGGCGGGAAGTTGTTAGGCAAGGGAAATTGAGTTGTTAGCCCACGTGCCTCGCAACCTCTGTAACTACCCGTATATACTTTCAGTTGCTAATAATAGAACGGACTTTAAGCTTCAAGAATTTTCCTACATATCCTCTCGTTTCTTCTTCTTCAACCTCCCATCTACTCTCTAATGGCGCGATCTAAACGGGGGTTCGTCGGAGCTCCTAACAACGATGTCGGTATCGAGGAGGGAGTCGTCGATGCTGGGGTGATATGGGTAGATGCCGGTGTCAAGGAGGGCGATGACGATGTCGGAAGCAGAGGCGGAGAGGGGGGAGAGGGCGGAGGAGTTGGAGAGGTGGAGGAAGGAGGGGGTGTGGCTGGTGTGAGGATAGCGAGGCTGGTCGGGGTAGACGGCGAGGGTAGATTTCGACGAGATTTGGAGGGGAGAAATGTGAGAGAGAGAGGGGAGAGAGAGAGAGACAGGTGGGGGGGGGGAGACAGAGGGGTTGGGTGGAGAGTCATTAAAATTATTTTGGAGGGTATTTTGATCTTTTCACGTGCATCTTAATGGGTTTAAACCTGCTAAGGGGTATATTCCAGGAATATTCCACTAACTTAACTGAGAAATCAACGGCAGGGGGTCTTTAAGTCCAAATAATAGAAGTTTGGGTGCTATTGGGGTATTATTTTCACTTTAGGTGTGTGTAGGTAATTTCTATAAACTTTATGTGTCAATAGGTCATTCTTCCCCTTTTTTTTGTTGAAGGAAAAGATGGAATATGGCCACTCTGTTTCATTAATAAGAAATTAACCAAACAAACCTAGTGTACTAGGTCAAATTACAAACTACAGACAGAAAAATAGAACATGAAACAATATAGCCAGTACATATAATTAGATCTCACTCCAACACCCTTAGAAGGTGGGCCACAAAAACTACAAAATCTAGGTCGAACCGGCCACAGCTTGTCCCCGACCTCTACCAATAATGTACTGGACCCCATCTTGGGCCCAATCACAAAGTGAGGACCAACTAATTGTATGTACTTCAAGTAAGCTTCGTGCACCGCCTCCACGGCACGCGCACACCCACCTAAAGCGAATCATGCGGGATTTGGATATTCGTCGTTCCCATCCTTCTCCTCCCCACCTCCCTACAACCTCACAAACAAACTCACACTCTGCCCAATCGAAGTCACAGCCAAAGGAGAGTCGTGGAGAGGATACCTTCACCTCTCTCACGCTTAAGCTCTCACAAACGATTTCTCACCAAACAAAACTCTCACTCACCCTAACCACGGACACAGTCAAAGAGAGCCATGAAGAGGATACATTCACCTCGCTAACGCTTTTACTCTCTCAAGTGATTTCTCACAAACACTAACAGATACCTGCATAGAGTAGTGAGAAGCAACATCTTCACTCTCTCTCTCACGCAAAACCCGAACCAAATCACAAATAACTGAAGAATCACCTTCACCTCTCGCCCCTGCGGCCGGTGGACGTTGTAGATTTCAGGTTCAATGATAAAGGCGTAGTGGCGGTGCTATTGCAAAGCCTGTGGCAGTAGATTAAAGGAGGTCGAATTTAGGGTGTGACTCCCGCACTGCCGACCAAAAACACAAACATCTCCAACTCTACCTTTCCCCTCATCGCACCTCATGGGGGGACCCCATCTACGGGCCCAAGCCCCACCCTGTGCAGTAACGAGTGAGCGCATCTCATAGGGGGACCCCGTCTACTGGCCCAAGCCCCACCCTGTGCAGTAACGAGTGAGCGCATCTCATGGGGGGACCCCGTCTTTGGGCCCTAGCCCCACGACCGTACTGCACCTCATTCTTCACTCCGAGTCAAAACCAAACTCAGACAACTCCTCCACTCCTCCCTCGCTAATCAAACCGCTGCCGTCTCTGACTCTGGCACTGCCATCACCACGTACTCTTTCTTCATTGCATACTCAGCCAACATCTCAACATCTGAATCGTAGCTGCAGATCACCGCGATTGGCATTGAGTGTGAGGACATGGTGGCGGTAGCGATGTTTAGAGATAGAAACTAACCTCGGCTTCTTTGCACGTATAACCAACCTTCGAAATCCAAATCATAGCAGCAGATCGTCGTGATTGGCCCCGAAAGCGTGGGCATGGTGGCGGCAGCAAAGATCACCCGGGCCCCGAGAGCGTGGACATTTTCTGATAGCAAAGATGCCGTTTCTGGCGCCGAGGGGGGTGGACGACTGCGGATGGGGGCGGTGTCGAAGATCGCGCGTCGCCGCAGAGGAGGCTGTCGAAGCCACGGCGCCGGCGAGTTCAGCGGTGCACCTCACACCAGTGCACAGATCCGGAAATGACAGTAGTTGGGGCGGCTGCAGGGCTCAATGATTAGATCCGTCTTCATCCCTAAGGTCGAAGGCGGCTGCTCTGGGGCTCGGCGACGTCGCGATCTCCCCGTCAGATCCGGGGCTCGCGACGTGGACTGGAAGCGTGACAGGGAAGGGAGGGATGATAGGGAGGGACTTCACGGAACGTAGCGACGGGGCGGCGACAATGAAGCCTAGCCGCCGCCCCCAACCTCTCACAGATCTAGAATTTCTTTTAGGGGGTTAGCTTCTCTCTCTAGACTTTTCTAGAAAGAGAAACTCTTTTGTGAGAAAGTGGTTTTTGTCTACAAGAAGTTCAATAAGAAATTTTGAGGCTGGTTTTGGGAACAGAGTCAGATCGGCCGTCTCCAAATTAAACCCTCCGCAGAGGAGGCTGTCGAAGCCGCGGCGCCTGGCGAGTTCAGCGGTGCACCTCACACTGGCGCACAGATCCGGAAACGACTGTAGTTGGGGTGGCTGCGGGGCTCGACGATTAGATCCGTCTTTCATCCCTGAGGTCGAAGGTGGCTGCTCTGGGGCTCGGCGACTGATATGGCTAAAAATTGGATTAAATCGAGACCGTTCACATCGGACACGAATCTTAAAGCTCAGGGGTAAAACGGTAATTTCACCTACTAACGGGTCTGAAATGGGTACTGGATCTCCTCCCCAAAGATCCAATAACCCACGAACGGATCCACCTCAACTGGGTACGGGTCCCAACCCGAAATGAACCCTAGTCCAGCAGGATAGAATTAGGGTTTCTGATTAATACTAATCAACGGCCCTGATTCACATCTATCCTTTCACTGGGAATTAGGGATTACATTCCTTATCTATACACAGGAATTACATGCCTAATCTGATCCCTGAGACGCCTATAAATACCCCCCATCCATCTCCATTAAGAGGTAATCAATCTTTTGCCAGTTTTACGCTCTTTCATAATCACTTCTGATTACTGACTTGAGCGTCGGAAGGTGCGTCGCCGGGATCAACCTCGGTGTCTCGCACTTTTTGCAGGTTCGCAGCAGCGGCAAGAGACCAAGTCAACAAGTCGGTGAAGGTCAACAGGTTTGCCTTGTTCGTTTTCTCAAGAATCCACAAATACTATCTGTTTGCCCCCACACCAGATTTAGCAGTAACAGATTGGCGCCGTCTGTGGAAACGAAAAAGCAACCTGACCTCTCTTCATCAACGATACTAGTTTCAAGCCATGCATCCAAAACAGAAGGGGAAGGCAACGGTCTCCAACCGAAGAACCACTTCCCTTCTTCCTCTCCCTCCTCCGGTTCAAGGTGCTCCTACTCAACAGGCCCCTCAAGGGTCTCAAGGGGGCTGCCCAGGGGGGCTCCCGTCAAAGTCATCCGAAGCAACATCCTCCTCATGACCAAGTCACGGGTCCCAATCCTTCAGTTGAATCCCTGGCTTCTCAAAGCCCTCCCGAGCGGGATCTTCATCAAGTCATTGCCGACCGCCAAAAGGGGGTCGACCTTAGAACTCGCCTGAATGGATGGCAGGGCCCTTGGTCGAGTCCATCAACCCGAGAACTCAGGAGCTTCAAGAATCCGAACCCCCCGACGACCGAGGACTAGAAGGTCCCCTCCCCCGAGGAGGCAAAGAGAGTCCCCTCAGCGTCATCGGCGGAGAACTTATTCTCCAGTAAGCCGAGCCACACATAGGGACCGCCAAGCTAGAGAGGCACCAGTCACAAGGGCAGATCTTCAAGACTTCTAAGCGACAGTCTTAAGGGCCCTCAATATTGCTCCAAAGAACAACCAGAGGCCACCTACTCCTGAGCCAGCTAGGAGCCACCGCCTTCACACTTTCAGTCCTCGTCCTTCTCCAAGCTACCACTGCCGCAGCCCCAGTCCATCATCGTCCGAAGATGAGTCCCGGGGCTCGGCAAGGTATGATCAAAGAGAAGACTAGGTCTACCGCCGTCTCCACAAGATGGAGAGGCGCCTCGGCCCGAATTGACAGGGAAGAAGAGCAACGAGCGATAAACCTCCGCCCGAGCAGACCTCCATTCTCCCGCACCATCATGGAGGCCCCCATCCCAGAGAACTTCAAGCTGCCTAACTTCGAGTCGTATACGGGGGAATCGGACCCCGCAGATCACATAGAGAGTTTCAAAACTCTCATGATGATCCACCATGCTTCAGACGTCCTCCTCTGCAAGATCTTTCCTGCCACGCTGAAGGGGTCTGCACGGGAATGGTACTCTCGACTCGCCCCGGCCTCCATCTTCTCATTCGATCAGTTCGAAGGGCTCTTCCTTACTCATTTCGTAAGTAGCCGCCGGACCGAGAAAACAAGTGTATCTCTGGTGACCCTCAACCAAGAAAAGGGTGAACACCTAAGGAATTACGTTCGACGCTTCACCGCCGAAGCCCGGTCCATTCCCTCCCTCAACCAGTCAGTAGCCTCTACCGCATTCGAGCACAACGTCACTAATGCCAGCCTCAGGGCATCCCTTGCCAAGAAGCCTCCTCGGGACTTCTCAGAGCTCCTACTTAGGGTGGAGAAGTACATACGGGCGGAAGAGGCCCTCGACCCCCTTGCTCTTGAGGAGACATCTTCCGGGAACAAACGGAAGAACACAAGTGAAGAGGGGACCCAAAAATTCCAGAAGGACAGTAATGGCCAGCGCCGCCCGACTCCACGTTTCGAGAAGTTCACCGCCCTCATTGCTAATATATCAGAAGTTCTTATGGAGGTGGATAAGGAAGGACTACTCCGCACTCCCCCTAGAATGAATACCCCTGGCAAAAAGAGGGACAAGGATAAGTGGTGCCGCTTTCACAGGGACCACGGCCACGACATGGATGATTGTCGGGCTCTCAAGGAGGAGATCGAAGAACTCATACAGCGGGAGCACCTGACCAGGTTCGTCCAAAAAGAGGGGGCCGAGCTTCCCCCCTGAGGAGCCTACAAACGAACAGAAAGGTCCGCAGAGCTTCAAGACTCAGAACCTCCCAGCTCCTCTCAAGAGGTCTTCACCTTATCGTTGAAGTAGGATTTTGATTTTCAATAAGGCTGATGCTTGTAACCAGACCAATAGCATGTAATAATGGCTCGCCCTATTGAATCAGCCACTTAGTTTATTTCAATAAAACTTTACATTTTTTCATTGAAAATTATTGCTCTCGCTTCTCTATCTTTCCGAGTCACAACTCGCCAAATGGTGAGTTCGGAGTCCAGCGTCTTCTACATGGCTGCTCTCCGCAACTTACTAAGCTCTTCACAACGAGTTCGGAGTCCAGCTTCTTCTACATGGCTGCTCCCGCAACTTACTAAGCTCTTCACAACGAGTTCGGAGTCCAACACTTGGCTCGATTCCGCTTCAAATAACTTGCTCGTAAGTGAGTTAGAAGTGGTTCGCCATTCGGAATTGCTCCCACAACCGTTGAATCTCTCTTAAACGACGAGTTCGGAGTCCAACACTTGGCTCGATTCTGCTTCAAATAACTTGCTCGTAAGCGAGTTAGAAGTGGTTCGCCATTCAGAATTGCTCCCACAACCGTTGAATCCCTCTAACGACGAGTTCAGAGTCCAACACTTGGCTCGATTCTGCTTCAAATAACTTGCTCGTAAGCGAGTTAGAAGTGGTTCGCCATTCAGAATTGCTCCCACAACCGTTGAATCCCTCTAACGACGAGTTCGGAGTTCAACACTTGGCTCGATTCTGCTTCAAATTACTTGCTCGTAAGCGAGTTAGAAGTGGTTCGCCATTCGGAACTGCTCCCACAACCGTTGATTCTCTCACATAAGCAGCGACTTTGGAGCACAACTCTCTCCTAGAGTTCCTCCTCACACTTGTCTCACAAATAGCTCTCTTCCAGAGCCGAGCTCTTCGCTCCGCTCGCCTCCAAAGCGGACCCCTTCTCAACAAGTATGGAGCACAACTCTCTCCTAGAGTTCCTCCTCACACTTGTCTCACAAATAGCTCTCTTCCAGAGCCGAGCTCTTCACTCCGCTCGCCTCCAAAGCGGACCCCTTCTCAACAAGTTTGGAGCAAACTCTCTCCTAGAGTTCCTCCTCACACTTGTCTCACAAATAGCTCTCTTCCAGAGCCGAGCTCTTCACTCCGCTCGCCGCCAAAGCGGACCCCTTCTCAACAAGTTTGGAGCACAACTCTCTCATAGAGTTCCTCCTCACACTTGTCTCACAAATAGCTCTCTTCCAGAGCCGAGCTCTTCGCTCCGCTCGCCTCTAAAGCGGACCCCTTCTCAACAAAGTATGGAGCACAACTCTCTCCTAGAGTTCCTCCTCACACTTGTCTCACAAATAGCTCTCTTCCAGAGCCGAGCTCTTTGCTCCGCTCACCTCCAAGGCGGACCTCCTCTCAACGAGTTCGGAGCTCACAACTCTCTCCTAGAGTTGCTCCTCAAACTCGTCTCCCAAATGACTCCCCACGTCCCTCGGAACCAAAATCCGAGCGACAGGCGATCCGAGCCACTCGGGCGAGGGAAAAACCGAGCCATTTCGCTCGGATTCCGAGCAAGTGCTAATCCGAGCTACGAAATGGAGAAAAACGACTTTCCCCTCAAAATTCGTGTAAGATTTCGATCAGACGGCTCAGATCATGCCAGCGCCACTAAACGACAAGATAGTGTTTTCTTGGAAAACTGTGTCCGCCTCGAGATCCGCGCTGAGATCCGACGGCTCAGATCGCTCCACGTCGCTCGGTATTCAGAGCCAAGCGACTAGCGATCTGAGCCACTCGCGCCCCTTCTCCGTCCCTAGGGTCTTCCTGGCACATCTTCCTAGCACATCTTACAAGGGTCTTCCTACCACAATGGTCTTCCTAGCACATCTTCTCCGCCCCTAGGAGTGGAGCTCCTCTTCCAAAATCCCCAAGACCAAAACACTTCTCAACTTCATGAAGACAAGGATGTTGCAGGGCTATTTTGACCATGAAGGAGGGTGAATCTTCATCCCACTCCTAAAGAGAAGACGTAGATCTTCGAATTAGCTTCGAAACAAGGGGTCGCATGCCCCGATCGGACCTCCGTAGCACCGGAAAAGTGGATCGCAATACAGCTGCGCCGAATAGCTCGGAAATCCGAGCCGAGCCACTCGCGCGAGGGAAAAACCGAGCCACTTCGCTCGGATTCCGAGCAAGTGCCAATCCAACCCACGAATGTGAAGAAAAACGATACCAAGCAACTCCAACCATTGGATCTTTACGAAAATCGCGCAAAAGTTGATGAACGGCTCAGATCGCGCCACGTTTCCACAAAACGACAAGATAACGTTTTCTCGAAATTTGAGCCTCTTGTCTCGTGATTCGCGCCACGATCGTGATCAACCATCCAGATCGAGCCACGTAGCTCGGATCTACCATCCGAGCTACTGCCCCACCGAGCTGCAAAATGGCCAAAAATTTGCCTCAAAATCCGTGCTCGGATTCGCCGAACAAGAAGCCAAAAAAAAAGAAAAAGAAAATGGGTCTGCAGTTCGGGTTCGGACCCGTTAAGGATCCATACCCAAACCCCACTGCCACGTCACCATCCTCTTCTTCTCCACTCTCCCGCCAAAACAGCACAGAAACCCAACCTCTTCTTCAAAACAAAACCTCGTCATCTTCAAGCTCTACGCCGAACCACTCCCGCCGAGCTCCCAACTTCGTCAAGCTCCAACATGCCGAGCTCCACTTCCAACGAGCTCGCTCCGTCGTCGAGCTCCGTCATCACAAAGCTCCGAACTGCTTCCGCCGAGCTCCCAACCTCGCCGACCTACAGTGCCGAACCGATCGAACCAAGCTCACGTCTCCACCTCCGTCGAGCTTCGCTGCCGAACTCCACAAGCTATCCTAGCCAAAGCTCCATCTTCAAGAGCCGAGCTCACGCATCAACCTCCGTCGAGCTCCGCTGCCGACCTCCACTAAGCTCTCCGCCGAACTCCTTCCTCGACGAAGCTGCTCGACGAGTCCATTGTCGAGATCCCCTTCGCGAGTCCTCGTCGAACTCACGACGGATCCATTACTGATGAGCTCTTCCTCACCGAGCTCAAGTTCTCCGCCAAACCCCACCACTTTCGCCGAGCTCCACGCCTCCACTGCCGAGCTCCAACTCCAGTGGCGAGCTCCTCCACGGCGCAAGCTCCGATGGCAAACGAGCTCCGTCGAGCTCCCACCCCGAGCGAGCTCCGCGATGGCCAACTTCTTCAACGTCCGAGCGCCGATGCCGAGCTCCCCACAGTCGAACAACGAGCTCCACCCTCTCCGATGCGAGCTCCTCTCGCTGTTGAGGTGGCGCCGAAGGACTGGGACGATAGTTAAAGTCGAAGAAGAAGGGGATGTGAAAGAGTAGTGTCGGAGAAGAAGAGTAAAGAAGTCGAAGAAGAACAGAGGAGGCAAGAAAAAAAAAAAAAGGTGCCACGTGGCGATGCCACGTGGCATCACCTTTCGGGTCGGCGGCCGAGCTGCACGAAATGTGGGCGAAGTTGCTCGGAATCCGAGCAAGTGCCAATCCGAGCTCAAAATGGGAGAAAAAAGTTGCCGAGCTACATGCGCCGACCGATCTTTTCAAAAATCGTGTCACGACACGATCGATGCTCAGAAACGCGTCACGTGTCCAAACATGATCTGCTTTGCGATACACGCACATCTGATCATGATCGATGCTCAGAAACGCGCCACGTGTCCAAACGTGATCTGCTTTGCGATGCGCGCATATCTAATCATGATCGACGCTCAGGAACATGCCACGTGTCCAGGTAATATTTAATTTATTTATTTATTATTTAATTGTTTTAAAAAATCCGAAAAAATATTTAAAAAATCGAAAAAATTAATTAAAAATTCTAAAAATAATTATTAATTCAGAAAAATTATTTTAAAAATTCTGGAAAAATAATTATTAAATTAGAATAATTAATTAATATTTTTGATAATTAATTATTTAATTCGGAAAATGAATAAAAAATTCAAAAAAATGAGAAAAATTCAGAAAAATCTGGAAAAATCACCAAAAATCCAGAAAATTCTGAGGACATTTTTGGGTATTTTAGAAGCCCAAAATAACACCTTTACACCCCGAGCAAGATTCCAAACTCCCTTAAGAACACCGATAAAATCCCGTACACCATTAGAACAACAAAACTACTCCTCGAAGACTGTAAAACTCAGTCTCCAGGAGTGGGGGCTCGTGATATGGCTAAAAATAGAATTAAATCGGGACCGTTCACATCGGACACGAATCTTAAAGCTCAGTGGTAAAACGGTAATTTCATCTACTAACGTGTCTGAAATGGGTACTGGATCTCCTCCCCAAAGATCCAATAACCCACGAACGGATCCACCTCAACTGGGTACGGGTCCCAACCCGAAATGAACCCAGTCCAGCAGGATAGAATTAGGGTTTCTGATTAATACTAATCAACGGCCCTGATTCACATCTATCCTTTCACTGGGAATTAGGGATTACATTCCTTATCTATACACAGGAATTACATGCCTAATCTGATCCCTGAGACGCCTATAAATACCCCCCATCCATCTCCATTAAGAGGTAATCAATCTTTTGCCAGTTTTACGCTCTTTCATAATCACTTCTGATTACTGACTTGAGCGTCGGAGGGTGCGTCGCCGGGATCAACCTCGGTGTCTCGCACTTTTTGCAGGTTCGCAGCAGCGACAAGAGACCAAGTCAACAAGTCGGTGAAGGTCAACAAGTCAACAGGTTTGCCTTGTTCGTTTTCTCAAGAATCCACAAATACTATCTGTTTGCCCCCACACCAGATTTAGCGGTAACAGCGACATTGTGATCTCCCCGTCGGATCTGGGGCTCGCAACGTGGACTGGGAGCGTGACAGGGAAGGGAGGGACTTCACGGAACGTCGCGACGGGGTGGCAGCAACGAAGCCTAGCCGCTGCCCCCCAACCTCTCACAGATCTAGAATTTCTTTTAGGGGGTTAGCTTCTCTCTCTAGACTTTTCTAGAAAGAGAAACTCTTTTGTGAGAAAGTGGTTTTTGTCTACAAGAAGTTCAATAAGAAATTTTGAGGCTGGTTTTGGGAACAGAGTCAGACCGGCCGTCTCCAAATTAAACCCTCCGCAGAGGAGGCTGTCGAAGCCGCGGCGCCGGCGAGTTCAGCGGTGCACCTCACACCGGCGTACAGATCCGAAAACGACCGTAGTTGGGGCGGCTGTGGGGCTCGACGATTAGATCCGTCTTCATCCTTGAGGTCAAAGGCGGCTGCTCTGGGGCTTGGCGACGTCGCGATCTCCCCGTCGGATCTGGGGCTCGCGACGTGGACTGGGAGCGTGACAGGGAAGGGAGGGACGATACGGAACGTCGCGACGGGGCGGCGGCAACGAAGCCTAGCCGCTGCCCCCAACCTCTCACAGATCTAGAATTTCTTTTAGGGGGTTAGCTTCTCTCTCTAGACTTTTCTAGAAAGAGAAACTCTTTTGTGAGAAAGTGGTTTTTGTTTACAAGAAGTTCAATAAGAAATTTTGAGGCTAGTTTTGGGAACAGAGTCAGACCGACCGTCTCCAAATTAAACCCTCCGCAGAGGAGGCTGTCGAAGCCGCGGCGCCGGCGAGTTCAGCGGTGCACCTCACACCGGCGCACAGATCCGAAAACGACCGTAGTTGGGGCGGCTGCGGGGCTCAACGATTAGATCCGTCTTCATCCCTGAGGTCGAAGGCGGCTGCTCTGGGGCTCGGCAACGTCGCGATCTCCCCGTCGGATCCGGGGCTCGCGACGTGGACTGGGAGCGTGACAGGGAAGGGAGGGACGATAGGGAGGGACTTCACGGAACATCGCGATGGGGCGGCGGCAACGAAGCCTAGCCACTGCCCCCAACCTCTCACAGATCTAGAATTTTCTTTTAGGCTCTGTTTGGTTCAAAGGAGGAGAGGGGAGGGGAGGGATTTTAATGAAGGGGAGGGGAGGGGAGGGGAGGGAAAGGGATGGGAGGGATTTAATGAAGACTCTGTTTGGTTCAAAGGAGGGGTGGGGAGGGAAAATAATTATCTTCTTGTTTGGTTCACAAGGGGAGGGAATGAATTTTATAATAAAATTACTTGTATACCCTTCACAAGGTGATCGATATATCCAATCGAACTAATCTTTGGGACAAGTAGAAGGCGTTAGCTTGATCGAAATGAAGTATGACCTTTCAGAAGAAATTATAGGGGAGGTAGCTTGTACGAAAAAAATATCCTTTTCCCCCAAAACTTTGGAAGAACCATTTCATACGCTCAAGTCTCAATATTACATGCTTTAATCTTAAAACCAACCGTAATCCCGATCCACTCTCCCTATCGATCCTTTTTCACCAAACTAAGCTCCAAAAAATTCTCAGTAATGAACTGCAACATCTATTTATTTTTCTCAAAAAATTTCTTGTCCACAGTTCGGAATTGGAAGTTTAATATTTGAAGGTAACTAAATCAGTTGTGAACTGCTATCTACGACAAAAAGTCATCACATGTAAAAACCAAGCTTAGTACAATATATATTTTGAAAAGGATGCTCAGTGTGAGGAAAAATAATATCCTCCATATCATATGAAAATGACCTCATATCAATAAAAGGAACAGGATATGACGAAATGCATGAACCTGTAGTCCCAAAAACCAGCAGTGGGTTAAAATATTTTTGCAGTCGCCCGTAGTAAAGTCTTAAGATGATGTGGAGAGTGAAGAGAAAAAATATCAAAGAGAACTAACTAAAAGGGCAATTTAGTCAATTCACATTAAAATATTAGACATAGTTTATCTCCCATCCAAATCTCCCCAATATTGGAGAAGAGCCAAAATTGGCTCACGAGGGGTGTTGCAGCTCCCATTTCTCTTCCCTCATCTCCTAAAAAATTGAACCAAACATGAAAAGTTTTAAAAAACCCCTTTCCTCCTCTCCAACCAAACAAGATTAACTTATCTTTTTAGACTTTTCTAGAAAGAGAAACTCTTTTGTGAAAAAGTGATTTTTGTCTAAAAAAAGTTGAATAAGAAATTTTGAGGCTGGTTTTGGGAACAGAGTCAGACCGGCCGTCCCAAAAAAATAAATACCCTTCTTCAAAACCAGGTGGACAAATAGATTAAAACAGCAATGGCGAACTCCACCAAAAACCCTAAGAAGGCGAACCTCCTCGATCCCCACTCAATCAAGCACCTCCTCGACGAATCCGTAACCGAGGTAAGCTCCTCCCAAGCCCTAACCCCAATCCCACCCCAAAATTTATAGAGTTTTTGCTTTCTAACCCCCTTTTTTCGTTCAGATCGTTACGAGTCGGGGATACGTCGAGGATTTCAGACTGAGCAATCTGAGATTGGTTTTGGGAACTGTCATCATCGCGATCGCGCTTGTCGCTCAATTTTACCCTAAGAAGTTTCCCGAGAATCGGGACATTTTGCTCGGTTGCATCGGATCATATCCTTTTGAGTTTGATTTGATTTTGGTTTGGAAAGATTAGGCTTTGGAAATGTTGGTTTTGTTTTGTTTTGTTTTTGTTTGCCTTGACTATGGCAAGTATGTGGTCTTGAATGTGGTGTTGCAGTTCATTGGGTTTGGGAAGGATAAGAACGCGATTCTGTTCACCTATCCTCCACCGGTGAGTTTTTTTCATGCATATTTCGAATTGATTTGTTAATTTACCCTTTAGTATGTGCTTATCTAAAAGAAAATTGTTACGAGTGCGTCTAGAATTTGTGTGCTATCAATTCGAATGTGATAATGTACATCCAAACTGAAAAAAGTCACATTGTTGGATGTGATGTAAACTGTACACCTAATTTTATGGCCAAACAAAATTTAAACGGCGTCCTTTAGTGTCTCACCCATGCATCACTAAACTAATAAAATTGATATCCTTTAGAAGGGTTTGAGACTAAAAATTATATACAGACAGATATTGCACGAGTAGAAGTTGCCAATATTGTTTCTAGTCAATTCCATCCGTTCATATTTGAAGTGATAGTGTCTGCATCCTGAATACTACTCAATTGTATGTAGAGTTGGGAATTATGTTTGAAAACTTGATACCCAATTTGAATCCAACTTATGGATCGTGCAAAACAGACCCCTAAGTTTATTGTGTTGGGTGTGGATGGTAACAATGGATCCCTTTTTTACTTTAATGCAGATGTGGGTCATTAAAGATCAGACTTTGAAAGATGTTAATTCGAAGGATCTGTATTTATAGATGTGGCTTAAGTTATATAGTTAGGAAGCTAGATAGTATCTCCTGCATCCTACCAACTTATTCAGTTTTTCTGAACCCGATATGAAGGGTTCTTAAATAAATTCGACAACACGATATCGAAATAAATATGTTACAAAGTTGATGTTTTTTTTTTTTTTTTTGGCATAGCATTGAACAATTTTAGTGATTGTTGACAATAATACTATCCCATAGTTATTGAAAGAAAAATATATTGTATGTATAAACCATAATCAAATGATAATGCAAAACTCTAGCCCAAATTTCATAACTTAGTTGGTTTGGATTCCAGTATTTTGGTAATTCAGTGGGTTTGGATCCTCAAGTGGTTGTTAAAAGATCTGAATGTATCTGCAAATGGATCTTGCATGATGTGATTCAGATCCAACCTATTTCAATCCTCTAACTTTATAGATAGCTTTCTCAACATGCGAGCTCCATTTATTTAGCTATGGTACTCTTTACATGGTTCCCACGCATTATTAACTAATCCTATGACTTGGTGATGTAAAGCTAACCCTAAATAGAGAAATTCCAAGATTCTTAATGGATTAATTTTACTAACATGTAAGTGCAGATCAAAGTTGGAAATCTTAACAGTTAACATGTTTGATGGGTTTTTAAGAATTGAATCAAGTATAATAGTCCCTAATTAATAATTCACTAGACAATCAATAATTAGATCCCTAAGTGTTTTAGCAAGTAATAGGTTCAATATTGATTCGTACTCTATTCAAGCATGTGGAACACTCAATCTCAGTTATTATTTGTGGACGACAGGCAAATCAGATAATATAATAGATAATAGGGCAGTAGAACACAAATATTTAATAATGGAAAGAGTGTACCGAATGCGAAGAAACCAGCGTAGTTCTCAGAGTTGGACAGCGACTAAGAACACAACATTCCAAGAACAGCAAAAACAGTAAGAATACCAGGGCATGAGCAGCAACTGTGAAGAGGGGCCCAGATCTGGCCGACGGCCTGGATGCGACGTCGACAGGGGTGATGCAGGCCGGCACCGGAGGTCGCGATTGTTGAGGGTGCCGCGTCGACTGGGAGATGACGCGAGTGTAGGGGTGTCGACAGGAAGAGAGGAGGGTTGCGGAAGGAGTTGGGGACGACGTTGATTTGGGGTGAGGGCTTTGGTCGGGGTCTGGAGAAGAAGGAAGAGGATGAAGGGATTGTGGGTGGTGGTGGTGATGGGTCGACAGAGTTAGGGTTGCGGGATGGGGGAACTGGGGGAAGGACGATGGGTTGGGTTTCCTTGGATGGGGATAGGGGAAGAAGAAGATGAAGAGGGGAATGGCGGCATGTGTTGTAATAGGGGATTAGGGTTGTATTCGGGATTAGGAAAATTAGGGTTTTGAAATTGGTTTTATTTGGGGATGTTAATTTGGGGTAGGTTTTATAGTCAATCACAAACCCTAAAATTGTATTAGGATTTATCACAAACTCTAATAATTTAGATCTCAGTTGTATCACACAAAGGAGAGGGGAAGAACAAAAAACTCTAACACAATAAATTTTAATCAAGAGTGGCATACTTTCTCATTAATCTCAAGGTCTATAATAGGCTCAAAATATATCTTGATACAAATCTCAAAATATTCTTAGAATCTAAAAAATACAAAGAAAGATTATATATGGCTATAATTGCCAGAAATAAATATGGTACTGAAACAAAATCCTAAACTAAATAAGCAGCTGTCCTAGACGACGCCTGTGCTGATAGAAACACCCGAATCGTCTTGAACCGATGTCCTCATCACTTGGTGCACTGTAATTTGTGAGTGCCCAGGGGGGTTGGTTATGTAAGTTGGTTTTTAAGTTGAGGAAAGTTAGATTTAAACTTGAGAACCCTAAATTTTTCATTTTCCTCACTAGTAAGGTGGATTAGTCTTTTTAATTCACCTGTATGACTTGGTACCCTGGAATTTGTGTGGGCACTTGGGTTCGAACAACACCAAACATATTTCCAACTAACACTTTGTTATATTTCTATACTTGAAGATTTATTAAGTTCTATGGTTTTCTTTACAGTCACATTAATTGCAGTAAATCATCTCTAATTTTGCTCAATCAATGGTATTTAATTCTATAATTCTAAATCACAAGTTACCTCTCGGTCTTCCCATAATTCAATAAATCAAACAATAGTTGGTCAAATAATTATAAGCATTAAGAACAAAAATTAAACATACAACCATGAAAAAATTGACGAATCAAATAACATGAAGTTAGAATTGTGTTATCAAAGGTAGGCTACATCGACGTTCCATAAAAATAAATTTAGTTCATGATGATTTTGCAACTAACAAACATGTTTTTGAATTGCATGCTAATAATAAAAATTAGAAGAGAAGAAGAAAAACTATTTTTGTCGAAAAATCTGAAGTCTAGGCCGCAAGTCAAATCCGAAGTCCAGACCGCAAGTCAAAGCTTTCTCTTTCTTCCGCAACTTCTAGCCGCAACTCCTCTGTCTTTTTCTTTTCTTTTATTTATTTTTTATATATATTTTTTCTTCTCTGGTTTCTCAGCCGCCACACACTTCTTTATTTCTTTACTCTTTTTTTTTTCTACCAAGGCTCGAGGCTCGTGCCACCCTTTTATATAGGAGAAGGTGAACAATAGGGTTAGGTTAGTTAAATTAGGATTAGGTAATTAATTAATTAATTAAAATATATAAATGAAGATTAATCTATTAAATTTTAAACTAATCAATCAACTAACCCTAAATTAAATCCACTCAACTTTCAACCCGGGCTGTTTCTTTCTTTTTTAATTTTTTTTACAAAATTTCATTCCACCCCTAGTTGACCATACTTTTTTCTATTGGTTCTTCAAAGGGCCAATTTGTAGAAACGTGTATTAGAGTGCATAAATTTTTCAGAAATATTCACATAGAATCAGTTTGAATTTTTGAAATTTTTATCATTATTTTCTTCCTTGATTTCACCAAAATGCTCACATTTTGTACTTATCCATCTCATTTCTACAAAAAAAACAACAACAAAGCCTTTTTCCCAACTAGTTGGGGTCGGTTACATGAATCCTGGTTTTCCATTCTGCTCGGTTTAGCGCAATATCTTCTGTAAGGTCATAAGCTATCATATCTTTTTTCACCGTTTCTAACCAAGTTAGTTTAGGTCTTCCTCTAACCCTAACTCTGCCTTCAATACTTATCAAATTACTCTTTCTAATGGGGGCACTATTAGGTCTACGTGTCACATGTCCAAACCACCTGAAGTGATTTTCTCTTAACTTATCTTGGATTGGAGCTACCTTTAGCATGTTTTATATATGCTCGTTTCTAATTCTATCTTTCCTTGTTTTACCACACGTCCGTCTTAGCATCATCATCTTTACTACACTCATTTTTTGGACATATTGTTTCTTTGTTGCCCAACACTCTGCTCCATACATCATCAATGGTCTAACAGCCGTCCTATAAAATTTTTCCTTCAACTTCAAAGGTATACGTTTGTCACACAAAATACCACTGATATTTCTCCACTTAAGCCACCCTGCTTGGATCCTATGTATAACATCTTTACAAATCTTCCCATCTTTTTGTATAATCAAGTCTAAATATCGAAAATGCTTTCTTAGATATTTCTTGGCCATCAAGTTTCATTACTTCCTCAGTTGTGTTCCGAATATCACTAAAATTACACTTCATGTACTCTGTTTTAGTTCTGCTTATCCTAAAATCTCTAGCTTTCAAAGTTTCTCTCCAAAATTCTAATTTAGCATTAACTCCTGCTCTAGTCTCGTCCACTAAGACGATCTCATCGGCAAAAAGTATACACCAAGGCACCTCATCTTGTATTCCTCGCGTCAGTTCATCCATAATCAAAGTAAAGAGGTTGGGGCTTAAAGCCGAACCTTGGTGTAAACCTACTCCAAGCAGTTAAAGTCGGTTTTTAGAACTAATCGGTTTAGAACTAATTAGTGATTAATCGGTTAATTGAAAAATAGTCGGGGATTAAATCGGAAAAATCGTCGTATATATAAAGAGAGAATAATGTTCCGTTGTGCACTAGGCCTCCGTGTGCGCTCGTGTGCACAGCCTTCCCGCCTTCGTATCGATGACCCGAACCATTCACATTGATCTACACATATAAATTAGTTTAAATATGTAAAATCAAATCATTTGAAATTCATTTGCCCATCCATCATGTGACTATAAAAAACAATGATTTTCGGCCATACAATTTTGTAACACTTCAATGGATGAGCAAATGAATTTCAAATGATTTGATTTTACATATTTAGACTAATTTATATGTGTATATCAATGTGAATGGTTTGGATCGTCAATACGAAGGCCGAGTGCACACGAGTGCACACGGATGCCTAATGCACAACGGAACATTACTCTCTCTCTCTCTCTCTCTCTATATATATATATATATATATAATTAAAAATATATATCCTCATTACGTAGTAACCCCAAATCCTAACAAAAAACTATTATGAGATTATCAAATAGGAACATATAGTTCGAAAGAAAAAGAAAAGAGTACTTGGTTTGAGCTGTTTTGAATTCTGGATGTGGGTCGGATCAGGTTTGCTGGTCAGTTCCATCAAACAAAAATAATCGTCCCAAAGAGGTGTAGTAGATGCGTCCAGGTCAAGTATGCGACAGCGTAGGGAGAGCGACGACGGGTCGGATTTGGGTTTGCTCGAGGAAAAAGAAGAGAATCAGTTTGGATTTGGGTTTGCGCGAGGAAGAAGAGAGCGGCGACATGTCGGGTTTGGGTTTGCGCGAAGACCAGAAGGGGTTTGGATTTGAGTTTGGGCCGGATTGAGCCCAAATAATGCAAACGAACATAAACATTAAAGGTGATTTAAACGGTTAATCAGCCACTTAAAATCGGCCGATTGACCAATAATCGGCCGATTATACCCGATTAAATTGCTAACTATTGAAATATTATAAATCGCTAAAAAAATAATCGCTTTGCCTTCGATTAACGATCAATCGGAGATTAATCAGGCGTAACCGGGGATTTTAACTACTTAGTTACCTATTGTAATAGGAAAATCGCTGGTCTCTCCTGTGGTTGTTCTAATTGTGGTCGTTGTCCATTCATACATATCCTTAATTAGCTCAATATATCGAATAGTTACTCTTTTATATAACACCCACCATACTATGTCTGGACTTTATCATATGCTTTTTCTAAATCTATAAAAATCATATGTAAATCTTTCTTATTCTCCCTATATTTTTTCATAAGTCTCCTCAGTACATGAATTGCTTGCATTGTTGACCTCCCATGCATAAACCAAAGCTGATTCTCAGACACTATAGTTTCTAGTCTCAGTCTATGTTCGATCACTCTCTCCCAAATTTTTATCGTATGACTTATTAATTTAATTCCTCAGTAGTTTGAGCAACTTTGTATATCTCCTTTATTTTTATATATAGGTACTAAAATACTCTTTCTCCATTCATCGGACATCTTCTTAGTCCTCAAAATTTCATTAAATAATTTTGTTAGCCAGCCCACTCATACATCCCCAAGACACTTTCAAACTTCAATGGGTATATTATCCGGTCCTAAAACTTTTTCTATTTTCATCCTTCCTATTGTATTTCGAACCTCTGATGTCCTAATTCTACAGAAAAACATATGCTCTCGACTCTCCCTCGAGTCCTCTATATTTAAGTTGCCCACAACCTTTTTATTTAATAACTTCTCAATGTAATTTCACCATCTTTCCTTAATTTCCTCATTTTTTTCTAAGACTCTTGAATCCTCGCTCTTAATATACCTAATTGTATCCAGATATTTTGTTTTTCTATCTCTTTGTTTAGCAAGCTTATAAATGTTATTTTCTCCTTTTGTTTCTAATTTTATGTATAAATCATCATAAGCTTTTTATTTTGCATCTCTTGCCCCTTTCTTAACTTCTTTTTTAACGGTCTTATATCTCTCAAAATCCTCTTCATTTTTATTCTTTTGCCATAAAGGTTGATCTTCTCTCACAATATTTGGAGTTCTTCTTGCCACCACCATATTTCTTTATTTAGCAACCCTTTACCTTTAGATTCTCCGAGTACCTACTTTGAAATTTCTCTTATGTACGTAGCCATTTTAGTCCACATCATATTTGTCTCTCCTTCCCAATTCTATGATACTCCTTTAAGGACTTTATCTCTAAAAACTTCTAGTTTATCTTCCTTCAAGTTCTACCACCTAATTCTTGGGTTCCTAGTCTCCTTCCTTGCACATGTGTGTTTTTCAATCTTAACATCCAATATCATTAATCTATGTTGTGAGGTTAAGCACTCTCGCGGTATAACTCTACAATCTTTACATGTCAAGTGATCATTCCTACAAAAACAAATAAATAAATAAAATTAAGTAGAAATAAGATAAATTTTAAAGAAATAAGCGAGAACTCGCAACTTTAATGTGTACAAAAAATAATAAAATTTATATAAAAAATACACTCATCAAATACCTCCAAACTTAAGATTTTGCTTGCCCTCGAGCAAAAGGAAAACCATAAATAAAGGGATAATAACCATAATTAGGCTTAACTCTTCACACCTAAAAGACTTATCATTCAAACATCAAAATTTTAACTTAAAGCATAAACAATAGCAAATAAAAGAAAATTAAGCATACTCACTTTCTCTAGTATAATTCACATCTCATTCATATTGTCATGCAATTAACACAACTGAATCATGCAACAACTCAATCTGTGATCACCCCTTCTCACTACTACAAATCGAGTAGCAAACTAAAGTTTTTTGTGTGTGAAAAAGTAATCTTTTTCTCTCTAAGGTGTCACTTGCCTTTTGACGCGAAAGCAAACATTTGTGATGAATTCACCTGGTTACTCAATAAGTCACATACTTAGAGTGCTTTTGCATACTCATATTTCAAGTTGCCGTTTGATGTAAAAGTAAGCATTGGTGATGAATACCCCTAGTTACTAAGCAACTCAAGACATTGGAGTAGATAAAACTTTATTGACTCAATTATTTATCATTATCACTCTATTTACTTAAACCCTGTTTAGGACTAGATCAAAGGGAATAATCACAAGAAAAGCGTCACTCCTCTTTTATGTATAATCACATGACTCACATTTTGTAAGGAATTTAGAAGTTCAATAATCCTAAAGAAAATAAGTGTGCTTAATCTTGCTTTATAAGATATTGACTATCCTAAAAAAAATTGCAATGCTTTAGCACAATAAAGAATCCAAGGTATAATGGTAAGCCTAATTGAAGTCCGCCTTTTTTTTCCTTTCAAATATATATAAAAAAATTGTACCTCTTCCCCCAGACTTGAATATCACATTGTCCTCATTGGGTAAAGAAAAAGAAAAACAAAAAGAACGAGAAAAGTTCAGAATTACCCCCTGACTAATGTTGAAATTCTAGATATGCGACGTTCATTGTTTCGATGATATATGGAATTGTAGATGTCCAAATCCCATGATTTTTTTACACTGAAAAGCTAAGACAATTTCCTTCGATCGCTATTTGAAATACTTTTCCAGATGCGGACTACATTCTACCCAAAATCAGCCATCAATGTAGGTCTAGAAAACAACTCCGCCGAAAACCCCCCAAACTAATGCAATCCTATAAAATAAAATCAAAAATTAAAATAAACTTAAAAAAAATCTAATGGTAGTAAAAAGAAAACATGGGTTGCCTCCCAAGAAGCGCTAAGTTTTAAATCTTCAGCCGGATGTGGTAGCTAAGATGGTTATATGAGGCCAAGATTCAACAACATAAGAACATATTTTCTTATAATTCCCTTCATGTGTGGAATATATTTTCTTTGTACATCCTGCAAACTAGATGGCAGTGGGTTAAGCTTGAGTTTGAGTCGTTTCTTTCTTGAAGATGACATCTTTGATATCCCCACACCTGCGAATTTTAGCTGAGATGAAGGATGAATAGATGGTGTAGCTTCCAAATACCGAACATATTCTAAAACCTTTTCTTTCTCAGATTCAAGAGCTGCTGAAAATGTTAGACACACTTCTACTGATAATTTTTCAACTTCAGCCTTGTGTCTCGCCCACAATTAAATCAATTTCACTAATTTGAAAACACGAGTGAACTTCGGCAGAAAACTCCATAGATTTAAAGACATCAAATGTTTCTTGTTCATCATCAACCCTTAAAATAAGTTTTTCTTGTTGGACATCAATCAAAGCTTTCCTCGTAGCTAGAAAAGGTCGTCCCAAAATCAACGGAATTTGTTCATCTTCCTCCATGTCAAGCACTATGAAATTAGCTGAAAAATGAGCTTGTTTACCTTTACCAAAACATCAATTATCCCCCTTGGGTACTTAATAGATCCGTCTTCCAATTGTAAAGAAATTGTAGTAGACTTTGCTTAATCAAGACCAAGTTTCCTGAAAACCAATAATGGCATAAGATTAATACCCCTAAATCACATAAAGCTTTATCAAAATAAGAATTTTCAATAGTGCAAGGAATTGTAAAACTCCATGGATCTTTTAGTTTAGGAGGCAACTTCTTTTGTAAAATTGCACTACACTCTTCGGTTAGCTAAAAATTTCATGCTCCTCCAACTTCTGCTTGTTTGATAAAATATTCTTAAAAGTTTTAGCATATTTAGGCATTTGTTCTAAAGCTTCAATAGGAGGAATATTAATATGCAATTTTCTAAAAATACTTAAAAATTTAGAATTGATTTTCGAGATTGTTCTTTTTAAGTCTTTGCGGAAAAGGAATATGTGAATCATAAGGTGAATTAGGATAAGTTTCTGAATTAAACTCCCTGGAAACCGTGAGGTTTGAAGCTCCTTTAATTTTCTTAGAATTCCCAACATGGTTGTTGGCCACCTGCTGGATTTGTTCCTCCAAAATTTGCTCAAACTCATCTTACTTTCCAACTACATTTTGTTTGGCAATTTTTTCTTGTAGCTGCTCAATTGTTCGCCCACTTCTTAGTGTTATTGCTTTGACATGCTCTTTGGGGTTGGTTACAGTGTTACTGGGTAAGGTTCCTGATGTTCTTTTCATAAGAATATTTGAAAGCTAACCAATCTGAGCCTCAAGATTGTGAATTGAAGCCATATTATTTTGTATTGCCAAATCTGTCTTCTGTATGCATGAATATCTCTTCAAGTGTCGGCTTCTTTTCATGTTGTAGAAAATTCTGAGGTGGTCTAATTGCTCCTTGATTGTTGTTCCAAGAAAATTGGGGTGGTTTTTCCATTCTGGATTATACGTGTTCGAATAAAGATTTTTTTGATGTTGGAAGTTGGACATGTAATTTGCTTGATAGGAATGTGGTTGAACAAATGGATTTTTCAATACTTGAGTGATTTTCTGCACAATAATCACAAATTATATATGTTTGAATAGCATTAACGTTCATATTACCTATTTGTTTAGATAAATAAGCAATTTGTGCCATCAAAATATGGTAATAGGATCAAGCTCAAAAACTCCAGCTGCTTTTATTGGCATTGCTCTCTCTGAAGACTATTGGTAATTGTTAGACACCTTTTCCTCAAAAAGCTCATAGGCAACTTCATGAGTTTTGCTCATAAGAGCTCCTCTAACTGCTGCATCTATCTTAGACCGATTTGTAACTTCCAAACCATTATAGAATGTTTGGACTTGCAGCTATTTCAGAAGTTCATGATGATGACACTTTCTCAACAAATCTTTATACCTTTCTCATACATTATACAAAGATTCATTCTCAAATTGAGTAAATGTAGTAATGTCATTCCTTAACTTTGTTGTCTTTGCCGGCGGAAATTACTTGGCCAGAATTTTTTGTGCAAGTCCCTCCCAAACTTGAATAACACCCAGTAACAGAGAATTTAGCCAAGCCTTCGCCTCATCTCTTAGTAAAAAAGGAAAGAGTCAGTCGGATTGCATCATCTGATACTCTATTGTCCCCGAAAATGTCGCAAAGTTCTAGAAAGTTTGCAATGTGAACATTAGGATCCTCGTGCGACAGTCCACCAAACTGAAAAGTCTGTTAAATCATTTGAATTATCCCTGGTTTAATCTAAAAATTGTTAGCTTGTATAGTTGGCCTCTTTATGCTTGATGTTGCTCCATTAACCGAGGGCATAGCATAGTCTTTCAAAGCTTTTTTTTCCTTCTCCATTACCCTCATTCGCCATGGTGATACACTTATACTTGAAATATAGCTATTAAATAAAAAAGGGATAATTTAGCAAATACCCCCATCCAAATTGTGGAACTAGTATATACCCCCATTATTTTAAAAAAACTAAGAAATACCCCCAGTTTGGATGGAAGCGTTAAAATTTCCATTAAGTGAACTTATGTGCATCACACGTAATATGTAAATTGACCTAAATCTCATGATAAAATGTATTTTAGCAAATGCCCCAAATCAGAATGTGAAAACTAGCATATACCCCCACTATTTGAAAAAGGATATTTGAGATATTTTAGCAAATGCCCCAATTCAGAATGCAGAAACTAGCATATACCCCCACTATTTCAGTGTCAGGTGTTGTAAAAAATGTGAGTGTTATGTGTTGTTACTCAGTCTGAACAACTTTCTTCCTGTACTGATGATAACAATGTAATGGAAAGATGTTCTACGTCAGATTTTGACCCGCAAAAAATACAAAAATCATCATCTATTACATTAGATTATTGTGCATTATCACTAGCTTGTGTACCATCATTTAGTACAACAGATTGTGTGGTCTCTTGTTCCACTCTTGAATGTGCATCATCATTTTTATCATCTTCATTCACAATAGGTTTAACAATAGCTTTTGTACTACCCATAGTAACAAATTCGTCGTTTATAAATAATTCGACAAGATTTAATATTCGGAAATAAAAAAAATTCAGCAAAAATTCAGGAAGAAAGAAATACAAAATTTAATATATCTCTACTATTATAATGGGAGAAGGGCTTAGTGTCATTTGTCATTGTTTGTCATTTTGTCAACACGTGCAGCGCACGTGCTGGTTTTTTTTATCCTTTTCATTCCCCCTCCCCATTTTTCCACGTGCAACGCACGTGTATAATACTTGGTATTTTTTTCCCTTTTCATTCTCCTCCACGTGCATCGCACGTGTTGGTATTTTTTTTCCCTTTTCATTCCCCTCCACGTGCATCGCACGTGCATTATAGTTTTTTTTTGGGTCCTTTTCATTCTCTCCACGTGCATGATACTAGTCTAAATAGTTAGTACTCATCACCTAAGTAAAAATCTCTAATCTCTAATATTATAATGAGAGAGTTGGGGTTGCCATTTATAGGCAACCAATAATTTGTAGACTTTCAACCATCTAATCTCAACCATTTATTTTTAAGTGGGAGTTATAATAACCTTTCATTTACTCAACTGTTGTTAGTTACCATAATACCCTCAAAGTTCAAATTTATTTACGACATAATTATTTACAAAAGTGTCACTCATATAAAATAAAAGTTTGTGCCACTAGGAGTAATTTGTAAAAGTATGTGATGAGTAAAGGGAGGTCTCAGATTCGAGGCCAGATTACGTCTTTTTATTTACTATATAAAAAATTTAATTAGAACGTGCATCGCACATGCAGATTACTAGTATATATAAGTACCAACTGATGGTATTTCTTAGTTTTTTTAAAATAGTTGGGGTATATGCTAGTTTTCGCATTTTTAATGAGGGCATTTGCTAAAATATCTCAAATATCCATTTTTTAAATAGTGGGGGTATATGCTAGTTTTCACATTTTGAATGGGGGCATTTGCTAAAATACATTTTATTATGGGTATTTAGGTCAAGTTATGTATCACGTGTAATGCACGTCAGTTCACTTAACAGGGATATTTTTTAACGGTTCCGTCCAAACTGGGGGTATTTTTTAATTTTTTAAAATAGTGGGGGTATATGTTAGTTTCTATATTTTGAATGAGGGGGTATTTGCTAAATTCTCCCTAAAAAATAATTTAAAAAATCCAAATTGGTAACAATCTTGCTATTATAAGTATCAATAAAAGAATAATTAGTCCCCGGCAGCGGCGCCAAAAACTTGATGGTATATTTTTTCAAGTGTACAAAATCCAACAAGTAGTATAATTTTAAAAGAAAAGAGTGTCAAACCCACAAGGACTAATTGTTTTATTGAGTACCGAAATTCACTAGATTAACTACTATTGGGAAAATCGAAATTTTAATAAAAATAGCAACTAAACTAAATTAAACTAAAGGAAAAGTTAATCTAATTAAGAATAATGAAAATTTGAAATTTTGTTGTTTATTAATAGCAAAGCTAGTTCTAGGGTTTTTGATTTCACCTAGTTAATCTCACGCAATTCATAATTTCATATAGCTATAAATTTAACTTTTCCAATTTGTAGACCAAAATCTTCTATTTATTCAATATTTTCTCTCGAACTACACCAAACATATCTCCAACTAACAGTTATCATATTTCTATGCACATTTTATTAATTGAAGATTTGTTAAGTTCTATGGATTTCTTTCCAGGCACATTAATCGCTGTAAATCTTCTCTAATTTCGCTCAATCAGTGGTTTTAATTCTATAATTCTAAATCACATGTTATCTCTAGGTCTCCCCATGATTCATAAATTAAACAATAGTTGGCCAAACAATTGTAAGAATTAAGAACAAAAATTAAACAATCTTGAAAAAATAGACGAATCAAATAATATGAAATTAGAATTGTGTTTTATCAAAACTAGGCTATATTGAAGCCCTAGGGATGATTTTGCAACTAGTAAACATGCTTTTGAATTGCATGATAATAATAAAAATTTGAAAAGAAGAAGAAAAACTCTTTTTGCCGAAAAATCTGAAGTCCAGGCCATAAGTCGGAGCTTTCTCTTTCTTCCGCAAAGCTTTCTTTTTCTTCCGCAACTTCCAGCTGCTACTCCTCTGTCCTTTTCTTTTCTTTTATTTATTTATTTATTTTTTTTCCTTCTTTCGGTTACTCAGCTGCCACACACTTCTTTTTTTCTTCCAAGGTTGGAGTCTCGTGCCGCCCCTTTATATAGAGGAAGGTAAACAGTAGGGTTAGGTTAGTTAAATTAGGATTAGGCAATTAATTAATTAATTAAAATATATAAATTAAGATTAATTTATTATATTTTAAACTAATCAATTAACTAACCCTAAATTAAATCCACTCAACTTTCAACCCGGGCTGTTTCTTTCCTTCTTAATTTTTTTATTACAAAATTTTATTCCACCCCCTAGTGGACCATAATATGGACCATAATATTTTATATTGGTTCTTCAAATGACCAATTTATAGAAACATGCATTAGAGTGCACGAATTTTCCAGAAATCTTCACAAAGTTACAATTTGAATTTTTGAAATCTTTATCATTGTTTTCTTACTTGATTTCACCAAAATGCTCACATTTTGTACATATCCATCTCATTCCTAAAAAAACAAACAAATAAATAAAATTAAGTAGAAATAAGATAAATTTTTAAAAAAAATAAGCAAGAACTCACAACTTTAATGCGTACAAAGAGTAATAAAATTTATATAAACATTACACTCATCAAGTGGGATTAGTCTTTTTAATTTAATTGTTCTTTCTGAATGGAATTGAGAATAAAAATAGCATCATGATTAAATTGTTCTCTTTCCAAAGTGTTTAGTTGGTGAAAATCAACGTTTGATTAGTTCAAGATTGTACCCTTTGGTTTTCCTTTTCTTTTGGGAACGATTTTACTGTGATAGTAACCAAGGGATTGTACTTTCCTCACTGGTTAAATCTCGGCCATCTTGGCCTAAAATGAAAAATATAGGGTCATTACTTATTGGGCGAGATTTCCCTATCTTGGCCGAGATATCGGAAAAATTGTTCTATTAGGTGTTTTCAGAAATATAGGTTATCATTTTGATACCCTTGGCTTTTCTTGGCAAGGGTACTGACATGATAACCTATATTTCTGAAAACATCTAATAGAACAATTTTTCGTGTTGGCTTTTCTTCTGGAATAGGTTTTGATATAATCCAGGTTTATAGACCCATCACCTGTACTTGTACTTTAAATATTATGTTCTTTTACTTATACCAAACCTTATATTAAAAAGACTTACTTAAATATTATGAACTATTTTTTATCTTTCTCTTTTTGCAAGTAAGTTTTCCTATCGTAGACTATCCAGCGCAATGAGGTACTATACCTTCAATAATTTTTTCACAAGGAATGTAAATTCAAGTAAGCCTCTCTAATATGTATTTTTTCCTATGCAAAATTCAAGTGAATATAGGTATATTACATTATTTTTTATATTTCTATTACATTTTGTGCTTGATTCATGTATTTCCTTGCATTATATAATATTTTATATGATAAGTGATGTATAAAACATCTACTCTTTTTTATAATGGCAATTTAAATGTGTTTATTAAGTGCGTGATATGAATGCACATCTCCTTTTCAAAATAAGAAATCCCTTACCAAGTCAATTCCGATATCGGAGATTTAAAACCTGGACTGTGTTAGCTGTTTTGATAATTCCTTGTGAATTCTATCCATGCGTCCAGGACTTTATTTTTTTATGCAATCAAACTAGTAAGGATACAAGTTAGTGAAGTCACACTTTGCATACATGTCAAGATAGTGTCCTCTCTCTCTCGCAACCACACCCACACCCACTAGCATGACCCAAAATTTACTAGAATGACCCCAAATGCCGTTCCCCCCCCCCCCCCCCCCCCCCCCCCCCCCCCCCACACACACACACACACACACACACACACACAAAAGAAACCAAAACCCACCCACCTCCAGAAGTTCTAGATTCCAATTCTTGCAGTCTAGACTTCTTTATTTGTCAGTAGTCAAGTGATTATATCAATTGGTGCACTCATTCTGCTTAAGCTTCCTTTTATTTATACTAGGTATTTAGCATGTGCAGCGCACTTGAGTTTATCAATTTATAATATTTAAATTTAAGTGGGCAGTTATTATAAATTGAAGTTTAAACTGTGTGGTAGAACTTAAGTGGACAGTTGATATGATCTGAACTTTACATGCACAACCCCAACCCGATAGTTATAATAGTTGAGATATGTCAAAAGCCTTATAGATTTAGCCTTCTAGGGCGTCTGAGGAAGAAATTATCATATATACTTATATTGAATGTAAGATTCAATCTATTGAGGCTTAAGTGGCAGTAGCAATAGTTATAATCATCAGTCAACACCTGAAAAAATACCTGAGGTCCTTTATGGTCAGAACAAGTCAAGTTTTCATATCACGCAGCACAATGTTTAGGCTAATTTATCAGAAAATACCATAAAGTTTACTACTTTCTAGTGTAACATACCATGATTTGAATTTTATTATTTGCAACTACTCTAAAGCCTCTGAAATTCAGAGTTTGGAATTTTCCTAGACGAAAAAACAGTGATATTAACGGAATGGTATGTTAATTTTTCGAATCATTATCTCATAGCGAAGGTTGAAAATCGCTATAAGGTAGCTACAGATAACAAAATGCAAATGAGGGTCCGGGTATTTTGCAATAATGAATAGTAAATTTTATGATATTTTCTGATAAATTAGCCCAATTTTTATAACGGGAGTGTACTTCTGTAGGTTAAGTACTACAGGGAATGAGGATTCAGTAACTGTTAGAAAACTGTATTAACTTCTGTTGTATATGACCCCTTTTTGGCCAGACTCTGAATGTTGCATCACTTCCACACAGTGAGGATAGAATATGACAATAGTAAACTTGAAATTTTGCATGTAATGAGCATCAGATGAGATATATGATATCTCCCTTTTGGGTTTGAAGAGTACCTATGTAGTTGATTAGTCATCTCCATTGAGTGAATAGCCACTAGTTTATCTATAACCATTGTTTTTCAACAAGGGACATTTTAAGTTGAACATTGCTTTAAGCCTAGTTTTATATACTTTTTTGGTATCAGAGTAAGGGGAAAACATTTTTTTCTTTATATTTGAGATAATGGTGATCTCAAGTTTTCGATTATGTAAATTTTAATAGAACATATTTGGTTGTTTTCTACCAGAGATAATTGTTCTTTAGATCTTTCCTGTGAATATTGTGTACAAAATATGTGATCAGATGGTGAACATGTATTTTTTTTCAATAATGAAGAAAACTTAACTGTTTTATAATCAACATGGTTAAAGTGCCTTGCTTGCAGACAATGGTCCAAATTGGAGGAAGTAAAGAATACTTTTTCAGAATAGTCTACTGAGTCCACCTACCTTTCTGTTACTTTTTGCACTACATGTTCATCTTAGTGTTGTATATATTTTTCAAGACTTTTGTTAGATTGTGTTTTAGACAAGTGTTTTCCCTCTTTTTGTATCCCACAATTGTGCTCAGAACTTATATTTTTGTTGGTACTGTTAGTATGGTTAACCCACAGCAGAGATTAAAATAAATATGCAGTCAATAGCATATAATTTTGTTTTATCCTTAGTCATCTGAGTAAGATATTTCGAAGGCATACCTTGTTGCCTACTATGCTTTGGGCTATTACAAATACCTAGGACTTGGGAACCAAACCGGACCCGACACTGGACCCGTACCAGACCTGTAGGCACTTTTGAGTATGGCACCTATATATATCACATTAGGAAATTTTCCTAGAGTGTTTGCCCATTTGACTTACATTCTTCCCCCGAATGCATGATCCACACCGTTCAATGTGATGTACATAGTATAAAACATATGCATACATAAAATCAAGTGGTTTGAACATGCTTTATGTATCAAGTCGTCTTATTTCATCCATGTTGAAATACCATTCATTTTGCAAGTACATGATAAATGTGCAAAACATGTTCAAACCTCGTGATTGTGCATATGCGTATGTTTATGACATGTAGATCACATTGAACGGTGTGGATCATGCATTTGGTGGAGAAAAACTTGTCAAATGGGTGATACTTGTGGAAAATTTCGTAGTGTGCCAGTCTAGGCTCCTTATTATCATATATATATATATATAAATGATAAGGAGTGGGACATTAACATAAAACTTGAGTTGTGAGTTATTAAGTTGTGACATGACCAACTTTAATGTCTTAGTTTGCTAACTCATCTTACTTCTCTCTCTCTCTCTCTCTCTCTATATATATATATATATATATATGAGTGATCCAATGAGAAACATTCTTAGAGACCGTTAGATCTAAGTATCCTTTAATCAATGGATATAATTAAAACATAAATAGACCGGTTTTTTTATAGCCTTGGTTCAATTTTATCCCTTCAACAACAAAATAGTATGGATTTAATTCATCTCTCTCCCCCCCCCTCAAAATCAAAAGGTTTTCCTCACTCAAAAGTCGGTGCTCTCCATCCCCAAAATCATGGGGTTTTTTCTCTCTCTCCATCTCCCAAATCAAATCATTCTGTTCTTCTCTCTTTCTCCCAAAATGTGATTTGATTGAGAGAGGGGGAGAACTGATTTGATTTGGGAGATGGAGAAAAAAGAAAACTCATGATTTTGGAGATGGAGAGCACTGATTTGATTTGGGAGATTGAGAAATAAAATGCCATAATTTTGGGGATGAAGTGCATTGACTTCTGGGAGAGGAAAGCCTTTTGATTTTGGGAGAGGGAGAGAAGAATTTAACCCATGAATTTTTTAAAGGGATTAAATTGAACCAATAAGAAAACCGGGTTATTTGTGTATTAATTATAACCATTGATTAAGGGGTACTTAGATCCAATGGTCTCTAAGAATGTTTCTCATTTTCTTACCTAAAAATATTTCTCATTTTCTTGCCAAAAAATGTTTCTCATTGGATTACTCTTATATCTTTATATATATATATATATAGAGAGAGAGAGAGAGAGAGAGAGAGAGAGAGAGAGAGAGAGAGAGAGTCCTCTTTCATTGTGCACCAGCCATGGTGTGCACTCGGCCTTCGGGCCTTCGTATGGACGATCCGAACGTTCACATTGATCTACACATCTGTTTAGTCTAAATATGTAAAATCAAGTCATTTGAAATTTATCTGCCCATGTATTGAAGTGTTACAAAATTGTATGGCTGGATATCTTTTTTTTAATAATGACATAATGGATGAGCAAATGAATTTCAAATGACTTCATTGTGCACAAGCCATGGTGTGCACTCGGCCTTCGGGCCTTCGTATGGACGATCCGAACGTTCACATTGATCTACACATCTGAATTAGTCTAAATATGTAAAATCAAGTCATTTGAAATTTATCTGCCCATGTATTGAAGTGTTACAAAATTGTATGGCTGGATATCTTTTTTTTAATAATGACATAATGGATGAGCAAATGAATTTCAAATGACTTGAATTTACTTATTTAGACTAATTTAGACGTGTAATCAATGTGAACGGTTCGGATCGTCGAAACGAAGGCCCGAAGGCCGAGTGCACACCATGACTAGTGCACAACGGAAGGTTTATATATATATATATATGTGTGTGTGTGTGTGTGTGTGTGCGTGTGTGTGTATAAATTTCTTACTAACTCAGCTTAGTTAATATTGATGTCTTAGTCACTAACAGACAATTATCCCTTTGTTTGTGTGTTATGTAATAATTCAAATATAGGCAAAACAAGTAATCTTTTGTGTGGTCAGACATAATATTATATGTTAACTATCAAGTTATTGATTTATGTAATTATTTTATGTCTTGACATTATTTTGACTCAGATTAGCTTATTGTTGAATCATTACTTCAGTTGTTCATTTAAAATTAATTGTAAGTAAAATCTACAAGTAAAATGCATGTCCAAGACTCGGGCATGATAAATTTGGGTAGGGTTTGGGTAGACCTACCAATTACCTAGAGTTGAGACCCGGCAGGTATAGAAATTATTGTAAGACTGTAGCCAATTGTAATGGCGGTAGGGTATGGATCCGAACCCTCTACCCGTGAAGGATGGGTTCGCGACGGGGTAGTTTGGGAACCGGTCCCGACCCAACCCGATAACAGCCTTAACTATGCCCATTTTGGTTCCAATTTTGAAGCTTTATCCTGCCAATCCACGGAGAGGGCTACAACGAGATTCCTAATTCCTAATTCCTTCACACAAGATTGTAATATAACTGTATGTATATGTATATATAGAGAGAGAGAAAGGGCAATTCTCAGTTGCAAATGCTACTGTAGCATGCAAACGCGTGTAAACCACCTAAGTCGTTGTTTCAAACAACGGCCTAGGTTATAATTAGGTGGTTTGTACGTGTTTGCATGCTACAGTGTGTTTGCAACTGAGAATTACCCATATATATATATATAGGGTAAAAGGGATATGAGGCATGCATGTGGCATGCATGTGATACATTGGACAACTAACCCTTTAAGGATTTTCCAATCACATCATCAATTGCTCATTTACTAAATGAGCAAGTTGCTCATACCCTTTTTTCCCATATATATATATATATATATATATAGAGAGAGAGAGAGAGAGAGAGAGAGAGAGAGAGAGAGAGAGAGAGAGAAATATTCTTAGGTGAGAAAATGAGAAATATTTTTAGAGACCGTTAGATCTAAGTAGCGCTTAATCAATGTTTCTAATTAAAACACCAATAAACAAAATAATATCCGTTTTTTTAGGCTAAGGTTCAGTTTTATCCCTCCAATAACAAAAAAATCCTTGGTTTACTACTCCTTTCTCTCCCAAATCATACTCTTCCATCATTCTCTCTCCCAAATCAGCTCTTTCTCCCAAATCATCCAAATCATACTCTTTCTCTTCCAAATCGAATCAGGCTCTTTCTCTCCCAATTCAGGTTCTCTCTCAAATCTAATTTGCAGGTGAGAAGGTTTTCGAATGAGTTTAGGGTTGCGGCGGAGTAGGTGGTGGTGCGTGCAGGAGAGTGGGGGTGGGTGGGGTTGTGGGGAGGACTGGTGGAGGTGCGGTTGCTTGTGGAGGTGTGGTGCATGCAGGGAAGCGGCGGTGCGGGTGGCGGAGCAAGTGAAACTTGTTTGTGTGGATAAAAATTGTAAATCAATTCCAAATCAATGTATTAAGTTCTATGGTTGTAAATAAAAATTGAAGCTTGTTTGTGTAGTTGGGTTTATTTGGATTTGGGAAGATGAAAAGTTATGGAGAAAAGTTATGTATAAAAATTGAAGCTTGTTTGTGTGGATGGGTTTATATGTCATAAAAAACATAGTTTTTGGCTATGGAGAAGATGAAAAGTTACTACTGTATAGTTCGTTTCATGTGGTTGTCATACCTAGTCACTTCCAATACTCCACATATAAGAGTTTTCTATTAAGTCTATTTGCTATAGAAAGAGTATGATTTGGGAGAGAAATGAGAAGTAAACCAAGGTTTTTTTGTTGTTGGAGGGATAAAATTGAACCAAAGCTTTAAAAAAATGGGGTTTTATTTAGTTTATTAGTGTTTTAATTAGAACCATTGATTAAGGCTTACTTAGATATAACAGTCTCTAAAAATATTTCTCATTTTCTCACCTAATATGTTTCTTATTGGATCTCTCTCTCTCTCTCTCTCTCTCTTTATATATATATATATATATATATATATTGGTGATCTAGTAAGTGACACATTTAATAAGTGAATTTTGTTGCACACATCTCCACTTCTTAAATGCATGATCCGCACCGTTCAAAATGATTTAGATGTCATAAAACATAGGAGGATGATATATCACGAAGTTAGAATATTATTTATTCATGTAACCAGTGGTTGCAAAATTAAACGGGTTTTTTCCATCAATAGTACAAATGAAACTCATTGATGCATGAACAAAACATGTTCAAACCTAATGATATTTTATCAAACCTGGTGATATTTTATCATCGTATGTTCTAAGGCAGTAGCTCACTTTGAACGGTGTGGATCATGCAGCATTTGAGAAGTGGTGCATTTGAAAGTGGAGATGAGCGAAACAAGGCACTTATTTTCACGTGTCTCTCTCTCTCTCTCTCTCTCTCTCTCTCTATATATATATATATATATATATATATATATAGATTGTCGTATTATCACTTTTGGGCAAAATCGTTTTAAGTTTATTTTATGGAAAGATATCTGGGTGATGTTGGGAAGACTTCGTCCAATAATTGTTGTTATTTTAACTTATTCCCTAAGTTTGTTACTTTTTATTGATAGTATTGTGTTTGATGGGGTTCTGAAATTGTACTGTTCTTTGTGACATACAGGGATCCTTCAGTACCACTGGGCTCATTGTGTCGTCAAAATTACCCAGGTTCTCTGACATGTATTCTCTTACTGTAGCGAGTGCTGATCCAAAGTCCATCTCTGCGAATAAACCAGTTCATTTTACAAAGAGCGTCACAAAATGGTTAGCTTGCAATTAGTTTGGTGTTCTGATTAATAATGCAATAACTTTTAACTATATTCTAGTGCTTTTTTTTTCTTTCTGAAATTCATTTGTTATTTTATGAGACAAACAAGGGGAGCTTAGTCTAACCAGTAGGTAGCATGGAGTTTAATGAAGCATGAGTTTGCTGCCTAAAAAGCCCAAGTCCTTTTTTTTTTAACCTCACTGTTTGTCTTGCAACTCACATGCTTATAAAATGACATTGTGACTTTCTGAAACACAGTTTAAAACGATGCATATTACAGTTAATGTTGCAAAATAACTTTCGAGTCATCTTAGTGCAATATACTAAATATAACAGCTAATAGTTTCAGGCAACATGTTAAGTTCTGCTGCTGCTGTGATAATTTTTAACTGTTGATTAATTGGAGAAGAACACACACACACACACACACACACACACACACACACACACACACATATATATTGATACACCAGGTCATCAGGGTATTTTAGAACTATAAATAGTTATCTGTTAGTGTAAGACATCCATAACTTTGTTATTCTGTATGTCATTCAACGGTTCCTGTTACTTCTATCCCTTGCTCTGGTCCTTAATGATTGGCAATGTCTTTAATTGTCTAACTTTTAGAACCTGTTTACATTACTATCCAATACTACACGTCGACCTAGAATGACAGCAATGCCTTTGCCCAAATCTTTGGGGTCAGATACATAAATCTTTCTTCTTTTCAGCTCTTTTGAAGGCTATTTGCTCTGTAAAATTAGCGCCTATTATGTCTTTCTTAACTGTGTAAATACAAGTTCAAATAGATCTCTCTGTAGTCTTTGCACCTTTAACTACAATTATGTCCCTCTTCATGGTCAGCGGCATTGGTGGGTCTCCATTGCACATGCAGATCATTGTTCTTTCTTATTTTATTCTCAATTTAGCTAACTCTAATTTACATCTCTCTTCCCGTTTTCTAGTGTTTTGCCACTTATCCACATCCTGATTTTAGCTGCACTCCTTTTCTAGATCAGTGTAGTTTGAGTTTGAGGCAATAGGCAATTGCGAGGCTTAAAGTACCTAGATCGCCTGGGGCAAGTGGCAATTATTTGAGGCAGTCGTTTAGTATTGGAGTTTATATCTATAAATGACTAGTGAGTTAGCAAGTAAAACTAAGCACATCATAAATATTTAATAACAAAAATAAAAACATGCTAAACTGAAGAGAACATATTGCTTGCATATTTTCTCAACTGCTATTATTGTAAAACCCATAAAAGAGCCTAGTAAAATGTAAAACATATTATGGTGGTAACAAATTAAGATGACAATCAAATTATCAATGGCTCAATAGTAAATTAATAGATGACATCATAAGTTCATCACAAATGTACAAAACAAATTGAAATAAGAAACGACTAAGTTCATGTAGCAATTAACAAGCAACCAAATATTAAAAGCATCCATAGGCTTCTAACTACGTGTCTATCAAACTAGTGAACTATATTAACTAGTATGTTGCATGTGTACGTTTTTTTAGTAAATGGACTTAATTGCAATAGTATTAAGGAATCAAGAAACTTCTTTGCAAATATTCCTATCACATGCATTCACTTTTTTCCCATGTAAATTGCAAAGATGAAATATGCAGATATGCATGTTTTGAGGGGCTTATGCGCAAATTTGCCTAACGCGTGGATTTTAGTTGGTGGTTAAGAGCACATGCACTGCATGTGGGTGTTGGTTGTTGTTCACAAAACATTCACCAACGCTTAACTTATATATATAAAAGTAGAGATGATATGATGTGATAAACTCAATCATCAGTTTCCCGCGCCCCACAATAGTTAGCTTCTTCCTTCTCTCCTGACCCAAGATCTTTATCCCCATCTTCTTCATTAGGTATCCTCACCGTCATCAAGTTAAGATATTTCCGATTCTGAGTCAACATGCCTGCTAAAGTAGCAATGCCAAGTGCCAACCCTATTCTTGTTTGTCGATGCCCTGCCATTGAAGATCTTGTACCTACAAGAGGATCGTCAAATTTATCAATTACATCCATTTCACCTTATGTCAAATCTTTTCCTTGAAAGACAGGTCATTCTCTCTACAACCATCTCCTTCGCCAAAAGCACCCAATAGCCATTCATTGGATTCATCATTTTCATCCAACTTAATAGGGTCAATGACACCCTTGCCATGGTATTGCTCTTTAATGTTTGGTTATACTTGATGTACTCCAAACCATTAAGCCTTTTGTGGTCTTGCATGTTCCTCTTTTTAGAGTGAATCTATTTTGTGTGAAATTGTGATAATGTTAGCACAAAAGACTTGAGATAGTATAACTAGGTAACTACTCCTTCTGATCCATAATATGTCGTTTAAGGTTTATGCTCTTATTAAGAAGAGATTAGGGAATGTCTTATGGCATAGGAGGAAATCTCCTTCTATGGCGCACTAAAACCTTAATCCCCGCTATTGAAATTCACGATATATACCATTCAAGTTGATCATCACATCCTAAAACACATTGCATTTGATCATGTTTTTCCCACTCATCAATGAGGTGGCAAAATGAACGATTTTCAGCATTAGTAGAGCAATTATGACCACTTAATGCATGGACAAAACATATCAAACTTTGATAATATTTCTTCCTCTTATGTTTTATGACATGTTCAGCACTTTGAATGGTGTGGATCATGCATTTGTGGAGGAGGGGGTAGGATTCTTAGGGTGCCATAGGAGGAAATTTCTTCCCATGCCACATTTCCTTTTTCTTTATTAAGAAACTCTCTGAGTTAGTGTAATGGGAAATAAATATTCTCTTTAATTAAACCTATTAATAGTATAGTTACAAAAATGCCTTCTTTTTTAATTAAACATATTAATTAACCTATTAAAACCCTTCAGGTATAATTGGTAGCGGAGTAAAAAATAATCAATGGGCACGTGAGAGTGTAAATATATTGTTTTGGGAACTTAAAACAATATTTAATTTCGAACAAAAAAAGGCTAGAATGACTTATATTGTGGAACGGAGGGAGTATTAAAGTACGTAAAATATTCTAATTTACATGCTAAAAAACACTCGGATTCCGCTGCAACTAGAGAAACTGCACGTAAGGCTGAAAAACTTAATAAAAAGCTTCTCTAAAGTAGGATTAAATGTACCATAAAAATTCTATCAATTATCATTTTATTAACTTTGTTTAAAAAGAAATTAGACTTCGCTGATGTTTGGTTCTTTGGGAGTCCAAATTGCAGCTGTGCTTGCAGGTGAATTTTAAAATTTCACTCTGAAACTGTTTGACTTAGTATCCTCTTAATTTCGAGGGAAACGATGATTGCTAGTTATGCTGAAAAGTAGGGGATGTTTGGTCTAACAATGGTTACTTCTCCGTCTTACACATCTCTACTATTATAAAGAAAATTTTAAATTTTCACTCAAGAACTTTTTGACTTAGTGTCCTCTTAGTTTTGGAGGGAAACGATGATTGCTAGTTATGCTGAAAAGTAGGGGATGTTTGGTCTAACGACTAACATTGGTAACTTCTCCGTCTTACACATCTCTACTATTATAAACCAAACTCCTTCAAAGGCGTCCGCATGTATGTGTCTCTGACTTGCACGTGCAATATGTATGTTTTGTTCATTCTTTTTACTAACTATATCTCCCATGTGACACTTTAACATACCCATAAAGCTAGTCCTTAATTACCTTAATAGAGCGATTAAATACTTCCTATCTTTTGTTAAAACCACCATGCAAGTTCCCGAATCACCTGTTTCAATTCAGTTGTTATAAACATCTTTTTCCTTCTTTTGTTCTGTGTATCGTCTTTTTTCTAACAAGAATATATCATGTTTTAGTAGATACCATCGTAAATATTCCAGTTGTTGAACCAAAAACAACCAAAGATATTTGACTCACTTAAATTCTAGGCAGTTAAAATCCGATTAATCGCTAATCGGAGGCTAAACGATTATTTTTTAAGCGTTTTTCAATATTTCAAGTTTGCGATTTAATCGGGAATAATCTGCCGATTAGTGCTTAATCTAGCAATTTTATGTGGCCGGTTAACCGATTAAATCCCCTCCTTTAATTTTCATCATTGTGTGCATTATCGGGGTTCAATCCGGCCCAAACTCAAATCCAAATCCAAAATCCATACCCCTTATGGTCTTTGCGCAAAACCCAACCTGTCGCCACTCTCTTCTTCCTTGCGCAAACCCAAACCCAAACCAATTCTCTTCTTCCTCGATCAAACCCAAACCCGACCTGTTGTTGCTCCCCCTGCGTCGTCTCAAACTTGATCCGACCAGCATCTGTTGCACCTCCTCATCCTCTTGCTGCTACTCCCCGATTGTTTTTGTTTGCTGGAACCGACCACCAAACCTTACTCGACCCACATCCAGAATTCAAACTCAACTCAAACCAAGTATTCTCTTCTTTTTCTCTATAACTATATGTTCATATTTGATAGTCTCATAACAGTTTTATGGTAGGGTTTAGGGCTGTTACATAACGAGGATAGATAATTTTTTAATTATATGCACGCGCGCGATTTTTCCGATTTAATCCCCGATTATTTTCCGATTGACCGATTAATCACTAATCGTTCCTAGACCGATTAGTTCCAAAAACCAATTTTAACAGCCTAGCTTAAATTATAACATGAATTATTTTAAATTATTTAAAAAGAATGTCTTGAGAGTCAAGAATAAATTTATTAGAAATAACTAAAAACCTATGGGGCTTTCCCGACTTAGAGCCCTTCGTTATAGCACTTTCCTAACTTCGAGCCCGTTGTTATAGCAAACACATTGGTTTAGAAGGTTGTAGCTGTGATGGTGATGTGATAACTACGAAAATAAGCAGCTCTACCTTTTCTGTTAGCACTGCATATATTGTGAAGGTTAAAACTTGCATGCTTCATTTGTGAGATGTAACATGACATCTTGCACTTATGATCTCAAGAGCAGTTACAATGTCGTACTCTTATAGAAACTACAATGTTGTACTCTTATTGAAACTGGGTTTCTGTACATGTAATGCAATATGTTTTGCGGTGCTTTTTTCTTCATAATACTAGTCATTGCCTCCCTTATTTATTATCTCAAGGATTAATTTCACAAAACCATACTGAGTTTTCACAAATTTGCACCCCACACTAACCTTTTTTTTGCAACTTACCTTACTGCCGTTAGGCGCTCTGCCCTACTCTGTCTATTTCCCTGTCATGTGATGTCATGTGACGTCACATGACACCGGAACTTTTTTGTAATTACTAGAATACCCTCTCCTGATTTTCCCATATATTTCCTCATTATCTTTAACAAAAAAAATCCATATTATCATCATTTAATTAATATTTTAAGAGAAACTTACAAAATTTATAATGGATTAGGTGGATTGAAAAAAGAAGGAAATTAGTTTGGGTGGGTTTAGAGTTGGTTTTGAGATGGCAAGGAGAGAGGGAGAGAGGGGTATGGGTTTGTGTGAGTTCGGGTTTGGATACGGGTTCATATTCTGGTTTGGATTAAATTTGAGAGAAGAGCATTGAAGGTGAAGAAGAGAGAACGAATGAGTGGGGGATGGTTTTGGATGGGTTTGAGTGCAATTGGTTTGGTTTGTGAGAGAAAGGAGAGAGGGATAAAGAAGAACGAGAGGAGGGGAAATGGGTTTGGGTGGATTTGGGTTGGGTTTGAGAAGGAATAGAGGAGAGAGTACTTTTGGGTTTGATTTTGGATTTGGATTTGGGAAGGAATTGGAGAGTGGATGTAGAAGATGATTAGTTTTGGATTTGGATTTGGATTTGAGTATATGTTGTATTCAAGAAAGGAAATAACAAAGAAAGAGGGTGAGAAAAGAGAAACAAATTTGCAAAAAATCCTATTGAATTTTGAAGGGCAAAATAGACATTTCATGCTAAAATTGACGATGTTAGTCAGTTTTAACTAGTGCCAAAGAATTTCTATGATAGTTTGGGAAATTGCCAAAAAAAGAGATGGGTAGGGTGGGGTGCAAATTCGCAAAAACTAAGTAGGGTATTGCGAAATTTATCCCTATCTAATTGGCAAACAATTAGAATCAAATTTGCATACTTACTTTTAAATTGGATGACAAAGAGTTAGAGAAATAGACTTGCTATATATGTGCTAGAGGCTACACGTGCACGTGTGCACAACCATACACCATTTTTCTGGTTATATTCCTGTAATGGTCGTTTTTCTTGTTCCATCAAGATGTTATTTCCCTCCCATCTAACTGCCTTTCATGCATTGTTATTTAACTTTCAGGTTCACCAAGGATGGGGTCCTTGTGGAAGGCTTGTTCTGGAAGGACGTGGGAGCCTTGATCGATGATTATAACAATGATCACAAGAACAAATAACTTTCAGTAAGATTTCAGTGCCATGAAACTGATTTGGGTTTTAGCAGAAAATAGGAAGCTCTGCTTGTGGCACCATTGCTAGCGATACCAAAAACGCCCCCCTACTATGTTGTAAAACCAAGTATACTAGGTTTTTAATTAAATCATACATCAAAACTATGGGATGATTTTGGGTATTTTTTATTAGAAACAGGAGATATTATTTTATGGTTTAATTTGATTAAAATTGAATTATTGGTGGTGTCATTGTCATTTAATTACGCAATTATGAGCTTCTCGTTTCTTCATTTAATAGTTCATTGGTATCTTTGCTTGATGGTATTTTCCAAACTGAGGCCACAATCTCCTTGTTTCTTTTTGTTTCTGTTTAACATAACCCTAACGAAATATGAAAGAGGAGAGGACCCGTCATCAACTCTCTGTTTTTCTGCTAGCTGTATTTGGTTGCTTGTGTATATAGTGCTATTTGTGGACCTTGTAATGATTTGAGCCGATTTATCTAATTATCACTGTCTCTATTTAAAGCTTAAAACAAGCTGCAGCTAGCAACTAGCAATTTGAAATGGACATGCTAAAGAGTGATAACGCTAGTAGGACAAATTTCCCACAACACATATGATACATATTATGTATATCCCAAGTTGATCAATCTTTCAATCGTCCAAGAAGTTAGTTACGTGCAACTAGTTATAGAGCTCGTGTGATGCACTAAGTTGGTTTTTTTAATCTTGAACTTTTAAATCGATTTAGATAGATGAAATGTATTTATGTATCAGTTCATGCAAGTTAGTTTTTACTTAGGTAGTAGACCATTCACTTATGTGATGATGAATATATTTTTGTATATGAATTTGAGTTATAATAGCAAAAATAGGATTTTCTTTATCTTAAACTAAATTTTTAGCACCAGCGGTACAGTACAATTAGTCATTTTAAACTTTATTTATTTATTGTCTCAAAGCATTACCAATTAGGGGAAATGATTTCCATGCCCAACAGGAAAATCCAATTTATTCTAAAACCCACTAGATTTGACAAATACTTCTCCTAAAAGAAAGGTATTTATTAAATCCAATTCCTCTAATAAACTATTATTATCTATCAATTTACACATTAAAATTTTCTATTTTCTATTTTGCCTTCCTCTAGACGTCACTACAAAGCTGGTGATATGGGTAAAAATGGAACTAAATCAGGACCGTTCAAATTTGACACGAATCTTAAAGCCCTTAGGGGTAAAATGGTAAATTTCATTAGAAATGGGTCCGTGAACGGGGATTGTGCATCTTTCAAGTTCAATAACTCAAAACAGATCTGTCTAACTGGGTTGTCATAACATCCCAACATGAATGAGTCCACGATTATTTAAATATAATTTAAACTCATAATTATCCACAAGAGACAGTTCAAAAATTATCTCTCTTATTACGAGGAGAGTTTTAACTCAACCTCCACAACTACCCTTATATCTTCATGATGAAGAGATAACTGACACCCCCTGACTTCCACAAGAACCAGGTAATAAGTATTTTTCCACCAAAAGCTCTCAAATTCTTCTGAGTTCTGACTTGAGCGTCGGAGGGTCTGTCGTCAGGGTCAATTGGAGCAATCATCACCTCACAAATCAGATCCAACGGTTCAAACAAGTCAGATTCAGGAGTCGAGATCAATCAGAAATAGTCAGTATCGGCGAAAGTCAAAATGTCAGTTGTTTTTATTGTTTCTAAAAGAATTCGCATCATCTGTTTGCTTCCATATAGAAAAAAAAAAAATCGCAACAGCTGGAATGTAGGTGTTAGTTTTTCAGTTTAGGATGAATAGAATTAGGTAAAATCTTAATTAGTTTTTTCGAATTAATTAATTATTTACGAATTAGGATGAGTTGGTTTGATAGTTAGGTATTGGAAGGAGTAGGATCACGAGGAACATGAAAAGTGGAAGCAGGGTGAGCTGCAATATATAGGGCCAGGACCGACTCAATGGTAAGCTCAACAAGCCAGCAGGTTTAGGCAACCCCCCTTTCATAGGGCAACAAATTTTTTTAAGACCCCATATATATATAACATATAAGGGCAACAGAATTGGAATTTAGCAGCCCACTAGGTCAGTTCGGTCCAATATTTTGTTTGACTTTATGGTGTAGTTTAATATAAAAAGATAACGTAATCATACTTTTATCAAAAAAATTATTTTATTTGTTTTTACTTTTACTTTTTGTTGTTATTATTAATTTTTTTTTACTAAGGGACAATAAAATATGGACTTGACTAGGACAATCCATATCTCCGGGGCCGGCCCTGTATGGCCCGGACCTGTATTGGGTGTGTAATGAATATCTTGCTATGAGAAGGAGGACTGGAGGAGGAGGTTTTGATGTATTTTTTGTGAGTGGGGATGTGGATGTTCACATATTGACTTATCTCAGAACTTGTTCTTTAATATAAAGCCTGTGTGTTTATGGATTCTTCGGTAATGATGGAAGTGGATTATGGTTATGATGTAGATATATGGTCCACACTCCACAATATAGTTCTTTTTTATTTCCTCTTGACTTTCAGGTCTGTGACTTCTGTAGATCCTCTCTTGGTTTCAAGTTTGACATTAGTTTTCCCCACCTACTCACTTTTCTTCATCTATTAAAGTATGATACATTGCCACTTAAATTAAAAAAAAAAATAGTGAAATTGATAATGGATATAACATTACTCTTTAAAAATACATATGCAGTATATATAATTAAGAGTATAACATTATTTTGCTAAAAGAAAAAAGAGTAGATCATTGTATATAGTATGTAGGACAGATATTTTGAATGGATGTTTTGCTTATTTAAATCATATATACGATTGCCCCAAGGTTGTGGACCACAAAAATGGGCCGATCTAGTCAGAGTAGTAACTGTAGACAAAAATGGGCCAATGTTGTATATCCGTGCTCTAAGGCCAGACCTTTTCTTTTTGTCACCTTACTACTGTCTTCATCTTCTCTTCCATCATCTCTTAGTCTTGTGAGTGGGATTTCATCGATCGGTGTGATCACCACTTGATGTTTGGATTGTAGTCTCCTAGTGCTTCCTCTTGCATTGCATGAGTGAGGTGTGGTCACCACTTAACTGCTTAGTTAAAGGACCTGTTTACATGATATGTGCCCCATTTGGAGGGGATTTCATGATATCCACCCATCCTTTATCCTAGTTAAGATGAGGGTGAGAAATGGGATCTTAATTAGCTGGCATATTATGTCTTATTGTTGAGTTTCTCCTTGTGATATTGGGAATGGACCAAATGTTGATGTTGACATGGTCTTAACTTGCAAGCTCATACCAATTCACCAATTCACCCTAGTACGGTTTTTTAGACCCTCAAAATAATTGGTGGAAAAAGATTCTCCTTTTACAAATTACAATGAGTGGTTACGCTAGTTTGGGATGTGGGTCATCTATATTTGCTTAAAATCATTGTCACTTTCAAGTTATTGTTTTTTTTTTTAAGGAAAAATATGGAATAAGGTCTTTCATTAATAAGAAATTAACAAAACAACCTCAGCATGCTTGAGCAAGTTACAACCTACAAACAGAAAAAAAAAAAAAAAAAAACATGAAGCGACATGACCAATACATATAATCAGCTCTCACTCTAACCTACGAGGACCAACTAATTGTATATCCATCAAGCAAGCTTCGAGCACCCACCTCCACGGCACGCGCCCACCCACGTGAAGCGAATCCTGTGGGGTTTGAAAATTTGCCGCTCCCCCCTCATCAAACGTGACTTCAAACTTTCAAGTTATTGTTGCATTTAAGGGTCAGTGACTATGGAGGTAAGATAAAAAGGGTACCATTGTTTGCTGTTTTTTCATGACTGGAAGATATTTAAGATGGTCAGAAAATTAGGGTTTTTTAGGGATCACAGTGACACTGTAGCCAAGAAGCTCCAACCTGCTCATAGATGAGAATACTACAGGTAAATATCTATCGTGATGCAGAGGTAACATGTTTTCTATTGCATGTAGTACATTTGTGACGATTAGGATGAAGCAAATGTAAATCACCCGCGGAAGGGAAAGAAAAAAAAATAGAGATAGAGAAAGCAAACAAAGCAAGTACGCAAGGCACAATGATATAACGTGGTTCGACTCGCAGGTCTACGCCTACACAACCTACTTATAGCAATTTTTCACCACAAGCATTCCACTATACTTAAAATCTCGTACAGTGATTCCTAGAATTAAGGCCGAGAGTCCTATTACACCCACAACACTTCTGTGAATAAGCCTCGTACACTCACCAAAGTGGAAGAAAAGAAAAACAAGCAAGATATATGTCGATCTTGACTAAGAAAACAATAAAAGCTCACACTTTCTGATAGTTGATTGAACAGTAAGTCTAGAAGAATTACAGATGAAAGAGATGAATAATACTCAGTGAATTCACCTCTATTTATAGAGTGAAGAAAAGTTTCTTTCCAAAAAGTGAAAAAAACTTCCGTATCTGACTTTGTGCAGATAATGGTCGACTGCACTTTTGTGTGGTCGATTGTCAATTTCTTCAACCGAATTCGAGAGGAATGACAGTCAACTGCACCATATTTTGCACTATATTTGCGATCGACTGTATGGTGCAGTCGTTTGTGAATATGTGCGGTCGACCGTCTCCTGCCAGATGTGGTTTTATTGGATGAATTCACTTTTATATTCTTTCCATAACTGATTATTCAATCAATGATTGTTTACATATTAATTCTTCACATTAACCAAAATAAATATACAATATTTGCTGGCTTTCTTAAGGATTTGAAGCACATGTTTTTTAGGCAAATCTTTTGTTATTTTGCAATCTTCTTTAATACTTTTCTCTTTTCTTGATTTCAAATCTTTTTGAATCATTGTTTGAATTTAGATTTCCTGGAAAACCTGTATATCTCAACTGAAGAATATCAGTTTTAATAGTACGTTTTGTGCACACCAAACTTAGGGTTAACAATCTCTCCCTTTTAGTGTGAACAAAACATACCTTAAAATTTAAAATCAAATGCTCCTCCCTAATTCAATACTCCCCCTTAATTTATGCTTATAAGAATTAACTAAGTGTGTGCTCATGAGCATAAAACAAAACATGCACGAAAACAAGCATAAATTCATATATGGAATCATGGTAAGAAATTTTTGTGAATTAAGGAGATATACCATAGAAAACCATTGAAAACTGAAATAGCATTTGCATAATACAAGAAGCTCAACTACATATATAGTTGCATAGAGATCTTCTTACATGATATCGTTGATAATGATACTCTTTGATAAACATTGAGAGATCTTCATGACATTAAAAATTTGAGATTGTCTAGTTACAATCTCAAATGAGATGAAGCAACAAGATATCAAATCCTAATCCTAGATGTACTCCCCCTTCTTGGAACATATCAAAGGGGAGTCATGCGGCATCGTCTTCATCGTTCTCACCATCATCATCGTCGTCGTCGTCTTCATCTTCGTCGGTAGGAGGAGGAAAAAGTTCTTAATACTCTTTGTTTTGCATGAATTCTATACTGTTGACATAATAACTATAGAGTTGCATTTGATAAGTGGCGAATTGTTTACGAGTCATAAATCTAGATGGAGCAAGAGAGGGTGGTTGAGAAGTGGGAGTGGCATTCTTTCGACGAGGTTGATTCACCATAGGAGCACCATGAGTTTTTTGGGTTTGCTTAGAAGGCTTTTACCGATAAGGATGTGTGAGTCAATAGCCCGGTTGTATATAAGAGTGCTAAAAGGAAGGGCACAAGGGCTAGTTGGAGTAAAATTCATGGTTTGAATAATGAAGGTGGGGAGATCAAAATTGTAATCACCTAGAATAAGAAAGATGATGAAGGATTGGTCAAGACGAATTTCGGATTTGTCATTTCCTTTAGGCCAAATGTTTGCGTTAACGATTTTGTTTAATATACGGGAGATGTCGGTGAAGTCGGTGGGTTTAGGCTTCTTAAGAGATAGGGTCGATGGTTTCAAAATCATTTGATTAACGGTATTGGCATCATGACCCGGTTTATACGCAAGATTGTTAAAATCAAGAGAATATGCATCAAAGTCTCCTTTAGGGAGAGAGTATCGTGTTCGGAGGTAGGCAGGAGAGAACTCTACCGGATGGCCAAGAACAAACGAAGAGATGGTGAGGTATTCTTGATCAAATTTGAGATTTGCATAAAAATGGCGGATGACAAAATCGGAGTGACTACTAGGAATACGAAGATAATCCTCCCAACCAGGATCTTGAAGAATTCTAACCATTCCAGCAAATTGACCCGCTAATTGTGGTAATGAAATTGGTCAACAGGTTTTTTGACAAGATGATTGAAGTATAGGTCGGCATATTGTTGATCTCTAAAGGCTATATCTTCAACAAATGTGAAATCAAAAGTTGTAGGTTGCCTAAACTTTGATTGGAAGGTCTAGAAACAGAGGAGGATGAGGCCTTACGAGGAAGTTGGCGCCTAGGGTTTGAAGCCATGGAGAGTAAAAGAGATTGCAAAAGAAACCCACAAAATTTTTGGGAACAGTTTGAAAAATTCGAGAGATTAGGAGTTGGGTTTGAAGAATAAGGGTTAGGGTTTCGGCTGAAGAGAGAGGAAGAAGTAGAGAGTTTTTATATGTGAAGTGTGGGCCCCTTATCTCATAGAAAGAAACCATAAAGCTCGGGTACAAAGCAGAGTAGTGCGGTCGACTATGAACCCGACCGCAAGCTCTCTGTAAAGAGATGTGCTATATATGGTCGACTGTGAGCTGACAGTTGACCGCCAAGTCTCAGGTTGTGAGTCTCTGTTAGGAGATGTGCGTTATACGGTCGACTGTGATCTGACAGTCGACCACCAAGTCTCAGGTTTTTTTAATAAAACAAAAAACAAAAAAAAATGTAAAAAGAATTGAATTTCGAGAAATCTGGCAAAAATATCAACCACATTCAATTCTCCTTTTAAATAATGAAAACGTTTTTCATCTAATGGTTTTGAGAAAATGCCAGCTAATTGTAAATTAGTTGAAACGTATTCAAAAACAATATCTCCTTTTTGAAAATGATCTTCTATGAAATGATAGTGAATTTCTATATACTTTGTGCAACTGTGTTGATCTGAATTTTTAGTTATATGAACACTGTTGGTATTATCGCATTTAATGGGGATATGATCAAGAAATATCTTATAGTCTTCTAGTGTATGTTTCATCCATAATACATATGCACAACAAGACCCGGTGGCTATATATTCGGCTTCAGTAGTGGACAAAGATATTGGGTTTTGTTTCTTAGATGCCCATGAAACGAGGCAATTTTCTAAGAAGTGACAAGTACCACTTGTGCTTTTTCTATCAGTAGGCTATCTGCATAGTCGGCATCTGAATACCTTACAAGAGAAAATTTTCTATTTTTCGGGTACCAATGACCCATATTTGGAGTACCTTTAACATATCGAATGATACGCTTAACTACAACCAAATGTGATTCTTTTGGACAAGATTGAAAATGAGCAAACACTAAACATTATATCAGGACTTGAAGCTGTAATATAAAGTAATCAACTGATCCTACCACGATAAGTAGAAATATCACCATTTTTACCAGATTTGTCTTTGGAGAATTTGGTAGTAGTCCTCATGGGTGTTTTGTATGCATTTACGATGTCTAGTCCAAACTTTTTGATAAGTTCTTTGGCATAATTAGATTGATTTATGATGATATCATCTTTTCGTTGTTATACTTGGAGTCCAAGGAAATATTTTAGTTCACTGATCATAATCATCTCAAATACGTCCTTCATTTACTTAGAAATCTTTGCATAGATTTTCATTAGTAGAACCAAAAATAATGTCATTAACATAAATTTGAACAATCAAAATATCTTTAGAGTGATGTTTGATAAATAGTGTAGTGCCTACTTTTCCTTTGAAAAAACCTATGTGAATCATAAATGAGCTTAGACGCTCATAACAAGCACGAGGAGCTTGCTTCAAACCATATAGTGCTTTGTCAAGACGAAATACATGATTTGGGTGTATCGAGTTAGTGAACCATGGTGGTTGTTCAACATAAACTTCTTCGAAAATAAAAGCAATTAAAAAAACACTTTAACATCTATTTGAAAAAGAGTAAAATCCATGTAGGATGCAAAAGCAAGTAAAATACGAATGACTTCAAGCCGTGCAACAAGAGCAAAAGTTTCATCAAAGTCGACTCATTCCTGTTGGTTATAACCTTGAGCAACAAAGCAAGCCTTATTTCTAACAATAGTACCGGATTCGTATAACTTGTACCTAAACACCCATTTTATTCCAAGAATGGTTCTACTACGGGGTCTAGGGACAAGTCTTCATACTTGATTTCTTTCAAACTGATTAAGTTTTTCTTGCATGACAATAATCCATTGTCTTGCAGGGCCTCCTTAATATTTTAGGTTCAAGTATGGATACGAATGCGGAAAAACACATAAAATTCTTTACTTGAGTATGAGTAGTTACCCCTTTGTCATGTCGCTTCGTATTAATTTTGAGGGATGACTAGCCATGATTTTCCAAGCTGGACGTTTTTCAATGATTGGAGTTTGAGTTGGAGTGGGTGGAGGATTGTGATCATCTTCCATTGGATCAATCTGTGATGACTCTTCCATCAATAGTTCGTGTGTACTTTTACTGATTGTTTGTTGTGATGAAGGTTCGTCTAAACGAGTTGATTTGATTTGAGAGTCCTCCTATAATTTGTCTTTTATGTATACCTGTCTCTTTTCTATGCAAATACTTATCTCATCATCAATAATATCTCTCTTGCGAGATGATTAGTCTCATCATCAAATATAATATCAATTGATTCTTGTATATGTGTCTTCTTTTATTAAAACCACGATATGTCTTTCTACTTAAAGAATATCCTGAGAATATGACTTCATCACTTTTACGATCAAATTTTTCCAAGTTATCTAAGGTATTTAAGATAAAAACTTTAACCCAAATACATGAAAATAACTTAAGTTTGGAAGTTTTCCCTAATATAGTTCAAAAGGCATTTTTCTAAAGATATTTTCTAATAATTACCTGGTTAATAGTGTAACATGTTGTATTGACAACTTCTGCTAAAAAAGATTTAGGAAGATCATTTTCACTACGCATAGTTCGAGCCATTTTTTGAAGGAATCGATTTTTCCTTTCAACAACCTCATTTTGTTGGGGAGTGCCAGTCCAAGCAAACTCATGTTTTATTCATTTTTCATCACAAAATGATGTGAATAGTTCATTTTAAAATTTTCCACCATGGTCACTACGAACAGTTACAATGGTAAGACTTTTCTCATTTTCAACTCTACGACATAATTTTTAAAAAATATAAGGAGTGTCATCTATTTGTGAAAAAAAGCAACCCAAGTAAATCTACTGTAATCGTAGACAATAACGAAAGTATATTGTGCTCCTCCATTACTACGTGTATGTGATAGTCCAAAAAGACCTATGTGCAAAAGTTCAAGAGGTCTAGAAGTTGATACCACTTTCTTAGGCTTGTGAGAAATTTTAGTTTGCTTACCGAATTGGCATAAGTCATAATGCTTGTCTTTTTCAAACTTAATTTTTGGAATACCAAGCACAAGTTCTTTGTTTACTAATTTTTTGTTATTATCCATTGCTGTGTGTCCAAGCCGTCGATGCCATAGCCAACCATCTTCATTTCTAGCTGCAAAGCATCTCATATTCTCTTGTGCTAATTCATTAGAGTTGATAACATAAACGTTATTGCATCGATTAGTAAGAAGTACACAAGAATTATTACTATCTAATACAGTACATGCATTTTTGTCAAAAGTAACAGTGCAACATTTATCACATAGTTAACTAACACTAAGAAAATTATGTTTTAAGCCACTTATCAAAAGTACATCATCAATGGAGCAAGATGAACCGAAATTTATTTTACCTTACCTTCACCAATAGTTTTACTAGTGCTATTATCTCCAAAGATGATATCTTTCCATTTTTCCCTCAATAGAAGCAAAATATTTATTATCACTAGTCACATAATTTGAGCATCCACTATGAAGGTACCACCGATCTTTAGGTTTGACGCGTTGATGCACCTGCAGTAAAATTAGTATGTATAACTTTGGGTACCCAAGTTTGTATTGATCCTGCAAGTGCATTCTTCTTCACCCAAACAAAATTAGTATTCCTTTTTATATACAATCATAAGATATATGCCTTAATTTACAGTAATAGTGGCAAATAATTCGATTATGCCTTGGGTCATGCACATTTGAATAGATATGCCTTGATTTGTATTTATTTGGGTTGTTATGCTTATGTGTATGACAATGTTGCTTCGTAGTTTGATGTTGTAGTGGTTCGTTGTAACCAAGTTCTCGATTATCATGAAATGATCTTGAATTTGTTGTCATAAAATAATTGGGCCCTTCCTATTTTTCAATAGCTTTTTTTAGCTCAATTATTCTACTACCGTCTTTTTTCTAATTTTATCGTTGTCTTTGGTGTTTCAACGAAGAGTATCTAGAGTAGCATTAAGTTGTCTATTTTGTTCAAGGGTTTCTTTACAAACTACTACATCAAACTTTCTTTTGTATTCATTAAGATCATCAATGAGCTTAGCAATATAGGCGGATTTCCCATGAATTTCTTTAAGGTTTTCATTATTTATTGCCAGAAATATCTGAATTTGTTGTTTTAGACATTCGTTTTCATCGATCATAAACCATGATCCTTTCTAAATGACTCAAACTTTTCAATAATCAACATGTTTGTATCTTTTAGCTTTTTATTTTTAGTGATACAAGAGTTGTGTAATTCATCAAATATTCGCTTATATTGTTTTAACTCACGACTTAGTTTCTTTGCATAATCTTTTAGGTCATTACATATATCTACCAATTCATCATAGGTGGGTTCTTCGATTACCTCTTCTTGGAGTGATGATTGCCCTTCACCCTTTCCAAGAGCCATAAATCCGAAATCGTGGAGTCCCTGCTCTTCATCACTTGAACCTGAATCGAGTCATGTTGCCTTTAGTGCTTTGTTTCTGAATCCTGGATTGGAGTGATATGCTTTGTTCCTATCTTGAGAGAGGGAACAGTTTGAGCGGATGTGTCATGACTTGTTGCATTTGTAATATACAACCTCCTTGTCTTTGTCCCTTCCTCCTTGAAACCTACCATATTTTTTTGTTTGAGGTACTTACTAAATTGTTTAGTTAGCAGCGTGATTTCTTCGTCAGATTCTTCATGATCTGGTTCTGATTTTGTTGGTCGTGAAGTTGCTGCTTTCAAGGCAATTGTCTTCTCTTCAGTTTTGGGAATAATCCTAATGTTCTGCCGATACCTCTTGGTTTCTGCCATCTTCATCTCATAAGTCTTCAATTTGCCCTGAAATGTGTACTATTCGAATCATTTTACTTCAAGTGTCTCCCTCATTGTAGTAGCTTTTATATAACATTCAGGTGTGAGACAGCTTATGAGTTTTCTGACATTTCAGTCATCATCTAACCCCTTACCTAAGCTCTCAAGTTCATGTGCTATAATATCAAAGCGAGATAACATCTGATCTACTTTCTCTCCTGGAATTATACGAAAAACATCAAACTTATTAAAACATAAAGTAACATTGACATTTACCTCAGATACAGTTCCTTCATGATATTTTAACATATTGTTCCAGATTTCATAAGCTGTTTTGTAATTTCTGTAGGATAATGGCTCGATTCTGTTTCAGTTTGTTTATATCCATCGTATCTGCAGCAATCGAAAGTTTCAGTACATCAGTGACTGAGGTATGGAGTCAGTCGACTGTCCAGAGAGAAGCTTCAAAGGCTAAGGATACATCAGCAGCAGTCGACTGAAGGTGTGTCTCAGTCGACTGTCCAGAACTAAAGACCAGTCGACTGGTCAGAAGACCAGTCGACTGTAGGCGGGTTTGTGAACTAGAAAAGGCCCATTTCGAAAGGCCCAGTAGTTTTCCTATAAATACACCCGTTAGGGTTTTGTAAATAAAAAGACCTATATTCGGATTTTGCAGCCGTCATCTCTGTAAGGGTTTGTTTCACCCATTGGTGATTATTTGAAGAAGAAACCCCAACCGCCCCGTGGATGTAGGCACTTGTTTGCCGAACCACATTAAATCTGTGTGTCCTTGTGTTTGTTTGTTTTCTGTTTTTCTCGCTATTTCTCTTTTTGATTGGTGGTCCATTCGTATTCCGCACAACAAGTGGTATCAGAGCTTTCGGTTCGACCTAGAGGGAGATGGCGAGTGAAGCAGATGCGACCAAGGATGTTGCGGGATCAAGTTCGTCCAGAACAACGATTCACAACGCAAAATTTGAAGTTGAAAAATTTGATGGAACAAATAATTTCGGGATGTGGCAGTGTGAGGTGTTGGATGTTCTTGTTCAACAAGAACAAGATGTTGCTTTGGAGGTAGAAAAACCAAAGAATATGTCCGTGTAGATTGGAAGAAGTTGAATCGAGTTGCGTGTGGGACTATTCGGCTCTTTATCGCGAAGGCTCAGAAGTATGATTTGATGAGGGATACCATTGCTGCGGTGTTGTGGAAGAAACTCGAAGACAAATACATGAGGAAAAGTTTGGAGAATCGGCTGTATTTGAAGAAGAGACTTTTTCGCTTCACCTATACTGAAGGTATGTCTATGAATACTCATGTTGAATCATTTAATAAATTATTGGCTGATTTGTTAAATTTGGATGAGCAAATTAAAGATGAAGATAAAGCCCTAATTCTGTTGAATTCATTACCCGAATGTTATGATCATTTAGCAACTACTTTAATATATGGAAAAGACACTGTTAAATATGAAGATGTTGCAAATGCTCTGTTGAATAATGAAACTAGGAGAAGGGATAAAATGGTTGATAGAGAAACTTCTGAGGCATTGATTGTAAGGGGCAGAACTGAGACCAGATCTGAGACCAAATCTGGGAATAAAGGAAACAAATCTCGTTCCAAATCGAGAGGAGTTTCAAAGGACAGAAAGATACCAGCCAGAGATGAATGTGCTTTCTGTCATGAAAGGGGGTATTGGAAAAAGGATTGTCCTAAGCTACGAAATAAGGGAAATTCGACTGCAAATGTGATTGTTGATAATGTAGATAGTGACGATGATTTTTCTTATGCACTTGCAACTAGTCCCTCACTTTATCAAGATGTATGGTTTCTTGATACAGCAGCATCCTATCATATGTCTTGGAAAAAGGAGTGGTTTACTTCCTTAGAGTATATGGATGGTGGGGTAGTTTTGATGGGAAATGATGCACCTTGTAAGAAGGTAGGAATCGGGAAGATTGAATTGCTAATGCACGATGGTCTTATTAGGGAGCTTTCAGATGTATGGTATGTTCCAGATTTGAAAAAGAATTTGATTTCACTTGGTGTTTTGGAGGCCAGTGGAATGAAATTTGCTAGTGAAGGTGGCATTCTGAAGGTGACTAACGGAGCACTTGTGGTGATGAAAGGGCAAAGGAAAAGGAACTTGTTTTTCTTGCAGAGAAAAACATATTTGGGTCAGGCTGCCAGTGTAACTGAAAGGCCTAAACAGGTTGTTCCCGACTCTACTAGGTTGTGGCATATGCGACTCGGGCATGCAGGAGAAAAGACCTTGCAGGGGCTTGTGAAGCAAGGGTTGCTTAAAGATGCTAAAGGTTGCAAGTTGGAATTTTGTGAACATTGTGTTTTGGGTAAGCAAACTAGGGTGAAATTTGGTACAGCTGTACATCAGACAAAGGGTATCCTCGATTATGTGCACACAGATGTTTGGGGCCCTACTCAGACACCTTCTATGAGTGGTAGACACTGGTTTGTTACATTTGTTGATGACTACTCCAGACGAGTTTGGGTATATACCATGAAACACAAAGATGAAGTTTTGACATTGTTCACAAGTTGGAAGAAGAAAGTTGAAAACCAGACTGGAAGGAAGATTAAGGTTCTGAGGTCAGATAATGGAGGGGAATACAAGAACGATCCGTTTCTGAAATTGTGTGAAGATGAAGGGATCCAGAGGCACTTCACAGTTAGGAAGACTCCACAGCAAAATGGAATTGCAGAAAGGATGAACAGAACCTTACTTGAGAAGGTGAGATGTATGCTAGCGCAGTCTGGATTGAAGAAGACATTTTGGGCAGAAGCTGTTATATATGCAAGCCACATTGTAAACCGTTTACCATCGGCAGCACTAGAAGGCAAAACGCCTATTGAGGTATGGAGTGGTAAACCTGCATCTGATTATAGTTTTTTGCATATATTTGGTTGTCCTGCTTATTTTCATGTAACTGAAACTAAACTTGATGCAAGAGCCAAAAAGGCTATATTTGTTGGTTTCAGTACTGGTGTCAAAGGTTACAGGTTGTGGTGTCCAGAACAGAAAAAGCTAGTAATCAGCAGGGATGTTACCTTTGATGAGACCAGCATGATCAGCTCGGGACAGTTGACTGGTACTCATATGCAGTCGACTGGTGATCCTGATTAAGAGAAGCAGAAGATTAGCTCGGGACAGTCGACTGGTAGGTGCTCTCAGTCGACTGGTGCGAGAGTTCTCCAACAGGTGGAGTTAGAAAAGCTTTCAGTTGAAAATCCTACTCCTGCCCAAAATGAAGATGATGTGGTTGATACTGAGGATGAGGAAGAAGTTCCTATCCAGGACCCTCCCCAGCAGGAAGAATCAATTGCAGCAAGAAGGCAAAGAAGAGATATCAAACGACCATCTCGCTTTACAGAAACAGTTGCATTTGCTCTTCCCATTGTTGATGATGAAGTTCCCTCCAACTTCAAAGAAGCTACTAGGAGTTCTGAAAATGCAGATTGGAAAGTTGCTATGGATGAAGAGATGAACTCTCTTCATAAGAACAAGACTTGGGATCTAGTGCAATTGCCAAAGGGGAAGAAAGCTATCGGTTGCAAGTGGGTATATACGAAGAAAGAAGGTCCAAAAGGCAGTGTTCGGTTCAAGGCTAGACTAGTTGCAAAGGGGTATGCTCAACAGGAAGGAATTGACTATAATGAAGTGTTCTCTCCGGTTGTGAAGCATCCTTCTATTCGGATTTTGTTGGCATTAGTACACAGTTTGATCTTGAATTGACACAGATGGATGTGAAGACTGCATTCTTACATGGGGACCTAGATGAAGAAATTTATATGTTGCAGCCAGATGGGTTTAAGATTGCTGGGAAGGAAAGTTCTGTTTGCAGGTTGAAGAAGTCTCTCTATGGGTTGAAGCAATCTCCAAGGTAGTGGTATTTGAGGTTTGATCAGTTTATGAAAGTGCAGGGATATTCCAGAAGTGAGTATGATCATTGTGTCTATTTCAGAAAATTGCAGGATAGCTCTTTCATATATCTGTTATTATATGTGGATGACATGTTGATTGCCTCTAAAATTGCTAAGGAGATTCAAAATTTGAAGAATCAGCTGAGTTCTGAATTCGAGATGAAGGATCTTGGTGAAGCCAAGAAAATACTTGGGATGGAGATAGCTAGAGACAGAGCAAAGGGCATAGTGAGTTTGACACAGAAGCAATATCTTTTGAAGGTGCTGAAACGGTTTGGTATAGATGAGAAAACTAAACCAGTCAGTACACCCTTAGCCACTCATTTCAGAATTAGTGCTTCTCAGTCTCCAAGTACAGATGAAGAGAGACAGTATATGGCTAATGTACCTTACACTAGTGTGGTTGGCAGTTTGATGTATGCCATGGTTTGTACTCGACCAGACATCTCTCAGGTGGTGAGTATGGTTAGTCGATATATGCATGATCCAGGAAGAGAGCATTGGCAAGCAGCTAAATGGATTTTGAGGTACATAAGTGGCACCACAGATGTGGGTTTGAAATTTGAGAGGGATGACAATATTAGCAGGTTATTGGTGGGTTATGTTGATTCTGACTATGCAGGTGATCTAGATAAGAGGCGGTCTACTACAGGCTATTTGTTTACTATGGCTAGAGCACCTATAAGTTGGAGGTCCAATTTGCAGTCCACTGTAGCGTTGTCTACTACTGAGGCTGAATACATGGCAGTTGCTGAGGCCATGAAGGAAGCTATTTGGATTCATGGACTTTTGAAGAGCTTGAGAATTCATTGGGAGAAGGTGGAGGTACACTGTGACAGTCAGAGTGCTATCCATTTAGCGAAGAACCAAGTTCATCATTCGAGGATCAAACATATTGATGTCCGTTATCACTTTGTGCGTGATTTGATAAAGGATGGTGATATTCTTCTGATGAAGATTGGGACAGCTGATAATCCTGCTGATATGTTGACTAAAGTTGTTGGGGCAGCCAAGTTCAAGCATTGCATGAACCTGGCTAATATTTTGCATGCTTGATGATTTGGAATGGGCGGTTGGAATGGTGCTTCGTGTTGTTTGGTTAGTATGTGATATCATACTAAGGTGGAGTTTGTTTTTGTTACATTTGGTGATGAGCATTTGTTTGGAGTATTTTTGGAGATTGCTTGGGCTACTTGGAAGATCTCGCCAAGGTGGAGATTGTAGGATAATGGCTCGATTCTGGTTCAGTTTGTTTATATCCATCGTATCTGCAGCAATCGAAAGTTTCAGTACATCAGTCGACTGAGGTATGGAGTCAGTCGACTGTCCAGAGAGAAGTTTCAAAGGCTAAGGATACAGCAGCAGCAGTCGACTGAAGGTGTGTCTCAGTCGACTGTCCAGAACTAAAGACCAGTCGACTGGTCAGAAGACCAGTCGACTGGTCAGAAGACCAGTCGACCGTAGGCGGGTTTGTGAACTAGAAAAGGCCCATTTCGAAAGGCCCAGTAGTTTCCCTATAAATACACCCGTTAGGGTTTTGTAAATAAAAAGACCTCTATTCGGATTTTGCAGTCGTCATCTCTGTAAGGGTTTGTTTCACCCATTGGTGATTATTTGAAGAAGAAACCCCAACCGCCCCGTGGATGTAGGCACTTGTTTGCCGAACCACATTAAATCTGTGTGTCCTTGTGTTTGTTTGTTTTCTGTTTTTCTCGCTATTTCTCTCTTTGATTGGTGGTCCATTCGTATTCTGCACAACAATTTCACCCACATCAGATCAGTTCTTCATTATTCAAGCCTGTATAAAGTGCTGTCATGGCATTAGAGTTTGTAGTTTTCAGTGATAGTTTGTGAAGGTTCTCTTTCCATCATGAACTGGAATATCAATTTTGTTGACACACACATTTCATACTTTTTCTCCAAGCATCTGCAAAAAGTGAGACATACGAACTTTCGAAACATCATAGCATTTTCCATCAAAATAAGGTGAACGTGTCAGACTTGTTCCATTGGAGTTGGATGACTCTAATGTGTACAAGTTTTCGAAAGGAGGGATTTCGACCATTTGACCTTTTGCTCTTAGCTTTTAAGCTATTAATGAGCACCTCGCTCTGATTCCCTGTAAATCATCCTAGGGGGGTGAATAGGGTGATTATGTGGAATTTAAAAAGTTAAAATAAATGTGTAAAGTAAAGAGACAGAGTTAGAGAAAGCAAACAGAGCAAGTACGCAAGACACAACGATATAGCGTGGTTCGACCCCCAGGTCTACGTCCACACCACCTACTTGTAGCAATTCTTCGCTACAAGTATTCCACTATACTTAAAACCCTATACAGTGATTCTTAGAACTCAAGCAGAGAGTCCTATTACACCCCTAGGAATTCTATAAATAAGCCCCGTACACTCACCGAAGTGGAAGAAAAGAAAAACAAGAAAGATCTATGTCGATCTTGACTAGGAAAACAATAAAAGTTCACACTCTCGGATTGATGATTGAATAGTAAGTGCAGAAGAATAATAGTTAAAAGGGATGAATAATACTCAGTGAATTCACCTCTATTTATAGAGTAAAGAAAAATTTCTTTCCAAAAAGTGAAAAAAAGAACTCCCATATCTGACTTTGTGCAGGTAACGGTCGACTGCACTTTTGTGCGGTCGACTGTCAATTTCTTCAACCGAAGTTGAGAGGAATTAACAGTCAACTGCACCAAATTTTGCACTATATTTGCGGTTTGTGAATATGTGCAGTGGACTCCTGCCAGATGTGGTTTTATTGGATGAATTCACTTTTATATTCTTTCCATAACTGATTATTCAATCAACGATTCTTTACATATTAATTTCTCCAATTAACAGAAATTAATATACAATATTTGCTAGCTTTCTTGAGGATTTGAAACACATGTTCCTTGAGGCAAATCTTTGGTTATTTTACAATCTTCTTTTATACTTTCCTCTTTTGCTTGATTTCAAATCTTTTTGATTCATTGTTTGAATTTTAATTTCCTGGAAAACCTATATATCTCAACTGAAAAATATTAGTTTTAATAGTACATTTTGTGCACACCAAACTTAAGGTCAACAACAAAAGCTCATCAAAGTGTTCAAATAAATGCATATATATGTGTTTCACACCATCTTCAAGATATGTTGAACGTTTGATGCATAGGCTAGAGGTCTCCAAATTACTTGAAATTTTGTACACACCATCTACATGATATGTAGAACGATGTGAATAGTGTGATCGAGATTTAGATGATTCAAACCACTCATATCACAAAAAAACACTCCATCTCACTTATATATATAATGAATATCAAATGACTTGATTTTATATTTCTAGACTAATTTAGTTATGTTAAACAATGTGAACCGTTCGGATTATCCATAGGATGGATAGGCGTGGAGTTCTCACGAAGCTTATCATGAGAACGGTTCTCACCGGATCGCTACCCATTTAGTTATGTTAAACAATGTGAACCGTTCGGATTATCCATAGGATGGATAGGCGTGGAGTTCTCACGAAGCTTATCGTGAGAACGGTTCTCACCGGATTGCTACCCTATATATATAACGGTTCTCACCGGATCACTACCCTATATATATAGTTCACCAAAAGAGTTCTCACTCGATCATTTCCCTAACTAAATTAGTCTAGAAATATAAAATCAAGTCATTTGATATTCATTTGTCCATGCATCATGTCACTATAAAAAATAACGATTTTTTAGCCACACAATTTGTAACACTTCAATGCATGGACAAACGAATCTCAAATGACTTGATTTCTCATCCATAGACTAATTGAGTCGTGTAGATCAAAATGAACGGTTCAGATCTTTCGACTAATGTCCCAAACAAAAGTTCTCACGTGGTTCTCACCAAAAGAGTTCTCACTCGATCATTTTCTTATATATATATATATATATATATATATATATATAATCACAGTAACCACATTGAACAGACATAAAATAGTGCTCGTACAACCGTATGAAAACAAGAAAGCATCGAAAAGAAGAACACTGTTCACAGCCAGAAAACAACATCAACAAGATAGATAGACCAAAAGCAGAGAGAATACCAAAACCTTAATTGAACATAACAACAACCAAAGTCTAGTAGATAACAACCCAGAAGCAACTACCAACAGCAGACCAGAGAGGGCGGCATAGAGCAAGAAGAGACCCAAATAGCAGCTGCAGCTGCAGCCAAATCTGATGGGAAACAACAACAAAATCCCCCACTCAGTCCCAAAACAGGGCAACCCCAAAACAGTGAACAAAAGAGCACAGGGCAAACTCTCCAGTCATCAATCACAATTAATAAATGAAAAAACTAGTTAGAGGATTGTTGAATAAGAGATTCAACAATAATATCGAACTCATAAAACTTTAAGAATCTTTTCTTACTGGGAGTAAGAGAATCAGACCAGAAATAATAACTAAAAGAATATATAAACCTTTTAGCAAGAGTAATCACATATGTTTTTCTTCAAAAAGAAAAAAGCAAATACAAATATTAGGTTGCTAATAAAATCTTTCACCTCAGGTCCAAAGCACCACAATTCAATAGAAGTTATAGCTAGTGTGGAAAAAGATCTCGTTAATTAACTGTGTTCCTTCTAATTATATCTTCATTTAAGATATCACACATTATAGTATGAGGGATTTGTACGTGCTAGTTATATATCTTAATTTAGTTATTGATATGGAATAAATAAAGCAGCATCAATCAGGGCCCTCTGATCTCCTCTGGATCCTCCTCCCTTATGATCATCTGGCCAGCTACAGTCCAATGGGCCTCAGCCAGCTCAGGCCCATGGACAAACGGGTCCAACCAGGTTCGTTAGGGCTCCAGACCCGTTTTTCCTGCCTATAAATACTCCACCCCCTCCTCACTGTAAAAGGTAATCAAACTTTGCCCACTTGAACCCTAGCTGCCTAGTCTCTTTTCTAGTGACTGACTAGATCGTCGGAGAGCCTGCCATCGGGACTTCTCCCGGTGTTTCTAGGCATTGTGCAGGTACAGAAGACCCGAGCCGAGCCATTATATCCTTAGTCGAGCCGAGCTTCTGGATCCGAGCCGAGCACCTTTGCGCTCCTCCTTCCGAGCCGCTCCCGCCACCCGGGGTCGGACCGATGTCAGTACCGCATAAAGACTTTCACTATACAAATTATAAGAACTCACACCTGCTGCCCCCACACCCCAAAAACAAACAACATCAGGTTGTCGTCGTCTGTAGGAGACCTTTCTTCTAAGTAGTCCTTCCGAGCCCAACTAGAGTCGTCAACTTGGGTCCGAGCTCCTCCATGGCTCCCAAAGCCAGAAGGTCCGTCACCTCGGCACGCCATCCGGACCCCCTACATCATATCCGCATGAATGACTAAGGTTCTAACCAACCTCAGGTCAACGACGCGGCCCAACCATCGATCGCGTCGGATTTGCACCGCGTCATCTCTGATAGACAGGCCAGTCAGACTAGCAGAGGGGCCACTTCCAACTCGGTCTTGAACCATCGCCGACAGCCTTCCCAGGCATGCGATCCCCCGCAGAACCCGCTGGGGCATGCCCCGTCACAAGGGTCGAATTCGAGAATTTCCGGGACGAGATTCTCTAAGCCATCCGAGGCAGCCAGACTGCCGAGGTCCATCACAGTTCCGACCTCCGGTCAGGAACAGGAGCCGGCGAATCCCGTGGATCAGCTCGTCCACAGGAACGGGCAGACCCCGTCCTTCGTCGTTTGGAGGAAATGGTGAACCGCCTAGCCCATCTCGGCAAGGACAGACCGATGCAGGGCCGCGGTCATCGTCCGACCGGACCCCCCTTCTCCCCCAAATCCTTGAGGCCGAGATTCCTCGGAACTTCAGACCTCCTCAATTCGAGTCCTACAATGGCGAGGGTGATTCTGCTGATCATATGGAGGGATTTACGACCCTCATGATGATTCACAGTACTATGGATTCCCCTCCTCTGCAGCGCTTTCCCTGCTAACCTTCGTGGCCCGGCTTGAGAGTGGTTCTCCAAACTTACCCCCGGCTCGGTCTTCTCTTTCGAGCAGCTGGAGGCGAGCATCTTGGCCCACTTCGTAACCAGCAGGAAGGTCGAGAAGACGAGCTCTTCCCTTCTGGACCTCAAACAGAAGGACGGAGAATCTTTCCGGGAGGTCGTTCGGAGATTTACCACCGAGGCGAGGTCAGTTTCCTCCATCGACGTAGGGGTCGCCTCCGCAGCTTTTCGACACAACGTCTGCCACGGCCAGCTCAGGGCCTCTTTAGCCAAGAAGCCACCCATGGACTTCCCCGACCTACTCAACAGGGTCGAGAAGTATATCCGGGCCGAGGAGGCCCTCAACCCCGAGGGCGCGAAGGAAGCCACTGCTAAGGGGAAGCGTAAGGTCGATGATGCTGAACCCTTCAAAAGGCCCGGGAAAGAAGCAACTGTTCCTAAAAGGGTCCCCCCGGTCCCACGGTTCGAGAGGTATACGCCCCTGACTCAGAACGTCTCGACAATTTTAATAGAGATCGAGGACAAGGGGGTCGTCCGGTTCCCTCCCCAACCGACTAACAATGACAAGAAGCGAGACCAAAGGTTCTACTGCCACTTCCACCGAGACACTGGGCACGATACAGATCACTACCGAGCCCTTAAGGACGAGATCAAAGCCCTCATCCAACGAGGGTACCTGAGCGAGTTCACCCGGGCCAATCCCAAAGACCGAAGAGAGCCAAGGAGCCCGAGGCCTTCGCCTCCCCCTCGAACGACAGGCCGATAACCTGACCGAGATCCGAAACCCGAGGAAACAGGTGGACATGCCATACTGCACTGCGTCCAGGGCGGGCCCATGGGGGGAATCAAAGACTTCTCGCAAAGCTTTTAATCGAGAGGTCAACTCTGTTATAGACCACCCCTTCCCTTGGATCCAGCAACAGGCGGTCTCCATCTCAGGAGAAGACCTCGAAGGCGTCCGGCTTCCACATTGCGACGCCCTCGTCATCAGCCTTATCATGGTCAACTTTGAGGTCTGCCGAATCTTGGTGGACAATGGAAGCTCGGTGAACATCCTTTTCTTAGAAGCATTTGAGAACCTCAAACTTTTCCAAGAAAAGCTGAAGCCGACCGGTTACACCCTTCATGGATTTTCTGGCATCCCAGTGCAAATCGAGGGGGTCGTGACACTGGACGTAACCGCAGGAATGACCCCATCCTCTGAACCGAGCCGATGGATTTTTTGGTGGTCAATGTCAAGGCCGCCTACAACGCCATCCTCGGCCAACCCGGGCTCTGTTCGCTCCAGGCTGTCCCTTCAGCCTACCACATGAAATTGAAGTTCTCGACTGACGTCGGGGTCGGGGTCGTTCGGGGCAACCAGGAGTCGGCACGCTCATGCTACATGACCGCAGTTGGGGGCGGTGTATTCCCCCTCGATGCCGTTGAGTTCCCGCTAGAAAAGAGCAAGCCTGAGTCAGAGCCCACGGACGAATTAGAGGAAGTCTCCTTTGAAGCAGAAGACAAGTCCAAATGGTTCCGAGTGAGCCGAACCCTTTCATCTGACCTGAAGCCCGATCTAATTAACTGCATCCATCACAATGCTGACCTCTTCACCTGGACACCGTCGAACTTGCCTGGGATTTTCGAAGACTTAATCATGCACCGGCTAAGCATCGCCCCCGGCTCCAAGCCGGTCTAGCAGAAGCGCCGAAAGTTCACCCCAGAAAGGCAACAAGTGGTGAGAGCGAAGGTCGATAAGCTGTTATTTGCCTGGTTTATCCAGGAAGTCAGCTACCCAAGTGGCTAGCTAATGTTGTAATGGTGAAAAAGGCTAGCAGAACCTGGAGGATCTACATTAACTTTACCGACCTCAACAAGGCGTGCCCCAAAGATCCTTTTTCCCTCCCCAGCATTGATGCTTTGATTGACGCGATGTCTGGTCACGAGCTTCTGACCTTCATGGATGCCTTCTCTAGCTATAATCAGATCCAGATGTTTCCTCCGGACATTGCCAAAATGTCCTTCGTCACCGGCCAGGGCCTTTACTGCTACTGGGTAATGTACTTCAGACTCAAGAACGCCGGGGCCACCTACCAGAGGCTCATCAACCGAATCTTTAAGAATCAGATCGGTCGGAACATGGAGGTGTAGTCGATGACATGCTTGTCAAGAGCCGACGAGGAGAGGATCATGTTGCCGACCTCGAGGAAGCCTTCGGCGTCCTCAGATCTCACAACATGAGGCTCAATCCCGCCAAATGCACCTTCAGCAACTCCTCCAAAAAATTCCTGGGGTTCGTCATTAGCCAGCACGGCATAGAAGCCAATACGAAGAAGATCCAGGCCATCATCGACATGGCCCCTCCCTGAAACGTTAAGGATGTTTAGTGGCTTACGGGTAGACTGGCGGCCATCGGCCGTTTCCTCTCCAAATCAATGGAGAAGTCCCTCCCGTTCTTCAAGGTCCTGCGGGGGACAAAAGGATTCGAATGGGGCGAGCCTCAGTAATAGGCGTTCGACCAATTGAAGTCCTACCTCGCCAATCCCCCACTCCTAAGCAAACCCGAACCAGGCGAACCCCTCTTCCTATACCTCTCGACGTCGGAAAGTGTGCTCAGCACCGTGCTCGTCCAAGAGGAAGACGGTGTTCAGAAGCCCCTATACTATGTAAGAAAGGTTCTTCTCTCAGCCAAGACCAGATATGCAAAGATGGAGAAGATGGCGTATGCACTGATAACGGCCGCTCGCAAGCTCCGACCCTATTTCCAGGCTCACTCTATTCAGGTCCTCACGGAACAGCCCCTGAAGACTGTCCTCCACAAACCGGAGAGCTCCGACCACCTGGTCAAGTGGTCAATTGATCTAAGCCAATACGACATCAACTACCAGTCCAGGACGGCAATCAAGGGGCAGGTACTCACCAAATTTATCACTGAGTGCACTATTTCCGAACCATCCGACACCCCGAAAACTGACCCAATTTAGGAGGTTTATGTCGACAGTTCATCTTGCGAAGGAAGGAGCGGAGCAGGCGTCATCCTAAAAGGCCCTGATAATTTCATCCTCCAATATTCTCTTCGGCTAAATTTTCCACCCTCAAACAATGAAGCGGAGTACGAAGCTATGATTGAGGGGCTCACCCTCGCGCATAAGGCCGGATCCAGACACATCAAGGCCTTCAGCGACTCCCAGCTCGCGGTCAACCAAATCACCGGGGAGTACGAAGCTCGTGACACTTGGATGGTATAATACTTGGCGGTGGTCCGTAATCACTTGTCATCTTTCGAATACCACTCGGTGGAATGAATTCCCTGGGAGAAGAATGCCCAGGCACTCATTGTCGAAGCTTGCCTCGTCATCTTTCGAGGGGCTTGACCGTACCGTCCTGATCGAGGTCCTCCTCAAGCCCAACATCGATCTCCCGGAAGCCACCTGCCTCAACACCGATCACCAGCCCGATGACTGGACAACGCCTATTCGGAAGTTCCTTTCGAACGGTGAACTTTCTCAAGACCGACCCAAGGCAAGAAGGATCTGGTTCTGCTTGGAGAGATTCACCCTGATCAACAAAATGCTCTTCAAGTGCTCGTACACAGTGGCTGATGGCAGACCCTACCTCCACTGTCTGGCACCAGACGAGGCCAAGTACGCCCTGAAGGAACTGCACGAGGGGATCGGCGGATGCCACATGGGGAGCAGGTCGCTCATCCGAAAGGCACTGAATCATGGCTACTACTGGCCAACCATGTTGCAAGCCGCGCAAGACCTCGTCAAAGGTGCGGCCCTTGCCAAAGGTTTGCATCAGTAAAGAGACTCCCGCAGGCCAACCTCCGATCCCTGGGGAGTCCGACCCCCTTTGCTATGTGGGGGATGGACCTAGTTGGGCCTTTCCCTCAAGCAACGGGCCAAAGAAAAATCTTGGTGGTGGCCATCGATTACTTCACCAAGTGGATCGAGGCGGAACCACTGGCCTCGGTCATCAAGCATCAAACCTAGCAATTCTTTTGGAAGCGCATCATCTGTCGGTTCGGGATCCTGTAGGTGCTCATCACCGACAACGGGACCTAGTTCTCCAGTAAGAATTTCCGGGGGTTCTGCGAAGACATCGACGTCCAGCAATGCTTCTCAGCCATATGCCACCCTCAATCAAATGGCCACACCTAAAATGCGAACCACCAAATCCTTGATGGCCTTAAAAAGCAATTGGACAATTCACCCAAGGGGCTTTGGGTCGACGAACTTCCAAGCGTTCTCTGGGCGCACCGAACGACGGAGCGGATACCCACGGGCGAGTCGCCCTTCAACCTAACCTAAGGTACCGAGGCAGTTATCCCCTCGGAGATCGGCGGCCTTTGCCCAGAATTATGGCTTTGACGAAGAAACCAACTCGGTAGGTCTCAGGGCCAACTTGGACCTAGTTGACAAAGTCAAGGAAAAATCCGCCATCAGAAGTAGCATATACCAGCAACGGGTCGAGAAATTCTACAACAAGAAGGTCCGCCCCGCTAACATCCAACAGGGTGACCTCGTCCTCAGGAAGTTGGCCGTCTCAGACCCCAACAAGAAGAGGAAGTTAGCCCCCAATTGAGAAGGTCTGTATAGGGTCGCCGAAGTAGTGCACCCCGGCACCTACCGACTCACCGACAAAGGAGGAAACCCGATCAAGAGACCTTGGAACGCGGAGCACCTTATCAAGTACCTCGAGAGGGAGGGCTAAAGTTATTTTGTAATCGATCCCTTGTAATCAGCAATACACGCCGCTGTTTTTGTATAATACGATCTAGTTTCTTTCCAAAGTCTTTTAGCTCAGATTCTCTGTGTAAACTTATAAGGCAACAGAGCTCTTTGCTCTCTGCCGACCCCCCAAGCCTCGACACCGAAGGGTGAACTCGAGCACACGGGCAGCTTTTTCAAGCTAAGGCAATAGAGCTCTTCGCACTCCGCCGACCCCCCAAGCTTCGACACCGAAGGGTGAACTCGAGCGCACTGGTAGCTTTTTCAAGCTAAGGCAACAGAGCTCTTCGCACTCTGCCGACCCCCCAAGCCTCGACACCGAAGGGTGAACTCGAGCACATGGGTAGCTTTTTCAAGCTAAGGCAACAGAGCTCTTCGCTCTCCGCCGACCCCCCCAAGCCTCGATACCGAAGGGTGAACTCGAGCACACGAGTAGCTTTTTCAAGCTAAGGCGACAGAGCTCTTCACTCTCCGCCGACCCCCCAAGCCTCGACACCCAAGGGTGAACTTGAGCACATAAGTAGCTTTTTCAAGCTAAGGCAACGGAGCTCTTTGCTTTCCGCCGACCCCCCCAAGCCTCGACACTGAAGGGTGAACTCGAGCATGTGGATAGCTTTTTCAAGCTAAGGCAACAGAGCTCTTCGCTTTCCGTCGATCCCTCAAGCCTCGACACCGAAGGGTGAACTCGAGCACACGGGTAGCTTTTTCAAGTAAGGCAACAGAGCTCTTCGCTCTCCGCCGAGCCCCCAAGCCTCGACACCGAACGGTGAACTCGAGCACATGGGTAGCTTTTTCAAGTTAAGGCAACAGAGCTTTTCGCTCTCCGCCGATCCCCCAAGCCTCAACACCGAAGGGTGAATTCGAGCACACAGGTAGCTTTTTCAAGCTAAGGCAACGGAGCTCTTCGCTCTCCGCTGACCCCCAAGCCTCGACACCGAACGGTGAACTCGAGCACACGGGTAGCTTTTTCAAGCTAAGGAAACAGAGCTTTTCGCTCTCCGCCCTCCGCCGCCCCCCCAAGCCTAGACACCGAAGGGTGAACTCGAGCACACAGGTAGCTTTTTCAAGCTTAAGCACTTCGCTCTTCACTCTCAGCCGACCCACCAAGCCTCAACCTCCGGTCAGGGCCTCAGCCAACCTCCCTGCCAAAAATTTCACTAAGATTTAAGGCACTCGCCTTTAGCAAATGCCCCGAGCCCCGGACCGTTGGTTGACCCACCTCTCACCCACGGACAAATCGAGGTTAACGGCCCTTAAAGCCAAAACCCCGAATTGTCCGAGGGCGGTAGGGGAGCCACCGACCCAAGACTCTCGCCCAAAAAACTCCCCAAGCCCCCAGACCTTGGTCGGCACACCTCTCACCTGCTACCAACTCGGGGTAGACTGCCCTCATAGCCGTCTACCCAAAATTGCTAGAGGATGGCAGGAGAGCCACCGATCCGGGACTCTCGGCCAAAATTTTCATATTAGGGTGCCCACCTTCGGCAAGGACCCAAAGTCCTCATCCCCGGGTCGGCCAACCTTTCACCCACTGGAAACTCGGGGTAAACGGCCCTCAGAGCCGTTACCCCAAATTGTCAGTGGGTGGCAGGCAGCCACCGGCAATGAGAACCCACGGTGATATGAGATTTTTTCTGATGGATTTTTGGTGAAGGGGTGGGGGTTTTATAGCCCCCCAGGACGGCTCATTGATGACGTCGGAAGATGAAAAGTCCGGAGTCAAAATGTCCCCTGTTAAATGGCGTGGGAAGGCGAAACATCCAGCATTAATGGCATGGGAAGACAAAATGTCCCCCCATTATTGGCGTTGGAAGGCGGTCCTCTACTACAGAACTCACGGGACTCCTCTCCCTCGCCGTCGCCTTATTGCTCGGGGACGACCGCCGTCTCCGCCTGAGAGGTCAATTCCCGAAGCCTGCCGAACTTGCTCCACCTATCGATGTGTTCTTTCACTCCCAGGTCTCCGACACTCTGCTCGGCCTCGAAGTCAAGCGAGCGCCCTAACTCTAAACGTCAACGCATTCTTAACAAGTTCAAAAGAGTCGAAAAGCTAATGCCCCAGGGGGCCACAATACAGATATTTATTACAACTAAAGCCTCGTCCTAAACTATCCTCAGTCCCCCCTCCGGGCTCGCACGGGTCAGCTCGAACCCTGCTGAACGACTCGGTTCCACAGCATGCATTGCCGAGCCCCTGGGATCAGCCAAAGATGACACGCCGGCCACAGAACTCTGGGCATCACCTGGCCTCACATACTCCAACTGCAGAATTGGGAACGGTTCGCGCCTCGAGGAAGCTCCGATCGCCGAAGGGACCGACCTTCCCAATAACGCTGAATCTCAATCTATTTCTCCACAATGACCTCGCAGAGGAGCGACTCCGATGTACGCCTCTGCACCGAGGCACGACATGGAAAATCCAAGACCCATACCCCCAAGGTCATGGTCGGCTATCGCCCTCTTCAATTGAGCCGACTCCGCGCTCAACTCCTTCGACTTATTATGGAAATAGTGGAATGTAGCATCGTGATCACGGGCCTCCTTCTGATATCGGTCAAGGATGGACTCCAATACCTTGATCTTACCTCGGCTAGAGCAGCCAACATCTGATGGAAGCAAAGTAAAAGGTCATTCCAAGGCCATAAGCCCATGACAGGCAATCTCAAAACATTACAAGTCTAGGAGGGTCGGACAAACTCAGATAGCCGACCCAAAAGCAAGACAAAAGTCAAACATAAAACACTTGGCCCACCAAAAATTCTTTGTTATAAATCTTCAGTACTTTTACAAAATATCGCGGTGGTCAGTCCGCCTTTGGCAAATACAACAAAAAAGACAACAAGAAGAAAGGAAAGAAAAAACAACTACGGCTCAGGGCCCACCTCTCCCTCGGGTCGACCACCGGATCGGCACTCGCTCCTCTGGCTCCGCCTTCCCCTTCACCGAGCACATCACCCCCGGGGGTCCTCGGCGGAACCTCGATCTCCATGTCGTAGTCGAAGTGCGACAGGTCCAGGGTCAGAAAGAAGTGCTTCACGTGGCTCATCGCCTTGTCGTACATTTCATTCTGGGCCTCGATGATCATATCCTGGGCCTTCAGGGTCAGCACCACCTTCTCCACCTCGAACGCCTGCTTCAGCACCGCCTCCTTCTTCACTCCATCATCGACCATCGAGGCCAGGTCGGCCTTCAGGGCCTACTCCCGCTTCATTGAAGCTTCCAGGGCGACCTTCTGGTCCATCATTCGCGTTTATAGCGATTGTCCTGGCTCTGCTCGTACTTTAGTTTCATCTCATGAATCCGCATCACCTGGTTTCCGGACATGCAGGCCTACAGCTGAGGTCAAAATACTTGAGTAAAAACAAAGTTCCATGGGATAGATACGAGAGGAAGTAAAACACAAAGCCTCAGAATTTACCTGCACGCTTGCCTGAGCCCACCTCATGTAGGCTGACTCAAAGGTATCGGCCCCCATACTCTGCCGATTCCGAGGCGTGGCCATATTGTCCACGAACTCCTTTGAGATGGGACCCTCGATCAAAGTGTCCCCCTGGCGGATGGCCCAGTCCGGGGCCCAAGGCTGGAGCCCCTCTTCCCCGACCAGGGCCCGGGCATCGGCACGAAGGGGAGGAAGGCTTCCCTACACGACCTCCGATGCCTTTGAGGCCTTGGCGCTCGGTAGCAGTCTCCCTCGACTGGCTCGTCTTTGACCTCTTCGCCTTGGGCTCGGACGGGGCCTCGGAAGCTACCTTGGACGGGGCTGCCACTTGCTTCCTCTTCTCGGATTGCTCCGCATTCTGCTTCTTCAGGCCAAATCTCCTCGCCTTGATCACTTTGGGGTCCATCTCTGCAAAAAATCCCATTAACAAACAATGAGAACAAAAGAGAAGTACAGAAAGAATAATGAACGAAAAACATACGGGGCGGGGCGGGTCTCAGTCCGGCTCGGACCATGTGACTCTCCGTCACTTTCGGCCAACTTATACTATGGCTGATAGATCACCCTTCTTCGGCCCCTTGAAGTTCGGCTTATAAAAGTTCCACCTCGTCGGTATATCCCACTGCTCCTCACTCCGAATGACGAAGTATTTTTTCTTCCACTCCTTTATCGAGTCGGGGTGGCCATGCATGACCTTACACCCGCTCCGAGGCAATACATAGTAGATCCCCTCAAACTCTCCAGACGAGATGACCCCCAACATGGCTCGGAAGATGCTCAATCTCAGTGGCACCTTCCTCTCTGCTCACAACAGTATGAAGCTTACCATCTGCTTCCAAGAGTTCGGCCCGAATTGCATTGAACACAGCAAAGACCAATTGAGGACTTGCCGGATGAAAGGATGGAGGGGTAGCCTCAGCCCCGAGAAAAATGCATCGGTAGGAAAGATGCAGTACCATGGCGCCAGAGGATCGGTCGGCTGAAGACTAGCATTTGGGGTAGGGATGGCGAACGGGTCGAGTGGGCCGGGCCGGGCCCAACCCGTACGGGTTGGCACGTATAGTGGGCGAGCTCGGGCCGATTTGCCCACTTATCCGGGCCGGGCCGGGCCGGGCTCAAACTTGGTTTGGGTGGCCCGCCCAACCCGTGAACCCTTTAGGGTTCAACCCGGGTTGGGCCGGGTCGACCCGCGGGTTGGCCCGTTTATATAGGGTTAGATTTTTTTTTTGTAGCTTAAAATAATAATAATAATAATAATAATAATAATAATACTAAGTAAGTAATAATACTAATAAACATTAAAAATCGTAATAATAATAATAAGATTGAAAGAGTGAAATTGGCAACAAATTTTGAAATATTATTCATATGAATTTAAGTCATACAATTTTCACGATTTCTAATGAAATGAAGAATCAATTCACAAATAAGTTTTATACAATAACATATTTCTTATATACAATTTTAATTGACTACAATTTTTATAATTTAACATAACAAGCAAAGCTATTGTTGTTGTTGTTGTTGTTGTTGTTGTTCCGGCGAGTTGCTCCCACTTGTGGACGTTGATAGAGCTTTCCCTTGTATCCTATCTTCAGCCTTCAGCCAGTCTTCTGTGCAAACAAGCATCTCTAATGTGTCGGGCTTCATGCGATTCCTGTAATTAGTTAGAACCCTGCCACTTGAACAAAATGCACTCTCAGAAGCAACTGTAGAGACAGGATGAGTTAGTAAATCTTTAGCCATAATTGACAGAATACTAAAAGTGTTCATGGTCTTTCCACCATTGTAAAATATCTAATGGAGAAGTAGAAGGCTCAGAATCTTGTTGGTTATACCAATTTAATTCATTTGGTTGATTAGTCCTAGGTTTTTTTGATTGAATTTGTTCAAGTAAATTAAATGTTCTATCACCAAATCTACTTTTACCCTTACCTTTAGAAGTACCAAAAGAAGAACTAACTACAAAAGTTGAACTACTAGAAGCAAAACGTCTATCATAATAATCATACAAGTTATTTAACGTAGATTCAAACAGAACTAAAAAAGTAGCGCAATCTTCTACTAATTCTACATTTTTCCTAAGTAATGCAAAAAAATTTCAATCAAACTCTTCGTACCTTCTAATTTGATACGAGGATCCATAACGGTAGCAACACAAATCAACATAGGAGGAGAAAAATAATACTTCAAAAATTTTTTGAATGCAGGTTTTACAATCTCACCAACAAAAGTATCATTTAACATTTCGTTAAATATTTGCATCGTGCTAACTAATTCAATAAAAATGCTACTAGAAGTAGATTCATATGTTTTTGAAAATTTTAAAGTTGCGGTTTTAAAAGGTTCTAAAAATTTCAACAAAGATTCGGCAAAAAACCAATCGGGGGGGGGGGGGGGGGGTCATTTCAAAATTGTGCATATTTTTTGCGATACAAAAATTATTTACAACTGCTTTATATTCAGTAACAACATTTAGTAAATCAAAAGTAGAATTCCATCGGTGTCTAACATCCTTTGGAAATCTTCTAAAAGGAACATTTCTAACCCTACACCAAGCTTTCCATTCTTGTAAAATGCTTGGACTTAATGCAATGAAATGTACACAATTTCTGATTTTAACTATATATGGATCGACTATTTTTAATGCATCTTGAACACATAAATTTATAATATGACATGCACATCTAATATGAAAAATATTGTCAGATGGATGATTTAATACGGATTTTAAAGTAGTAATTGCTAAATTGTTGTTAGATGCATTATCAAAATTAATACACATAATTTTATCGCGAATATGGAAAATATCACAAATTTCTATAATACGATTTGCTATTTCAGCGCCACTATGGGGATACGGCAACGCTGCAAGTGATATGATTCTTTTTTTAAGAATCCAATCATTATCGATCCAATGACAGGTTATTCCCATCGTTGAAATATTGTTGACACCTGTCCAACAATCTGAAGTTAAACTAACCCTACAAGTTAAACTCCATAAAATTGCAATCAAAGCATCCTTCATCTCGATGTATATTTTAAAACAATCCGATTTGCAAGTATTTCTCGAAATTCTTCTAAAATGAGAGTTTAAGGCCGTTTGATTAAAATTTTCCAAGTCCATACCCTCGGGATAGGAAAATGGTAACTCTTCCTTAATGACTAATCGGGCCATTTCCCGACGAACAAGATCGGGATCATAAGAATGTCTATCAACTAGACCGGTCCTAGGGTTGATTTTTTGTTGGCCTTGTAGTTCAGCAAGAAGGTCTTTATGATTATGTTGGATGTGCCTACTAATTGTACCGGTGCCGTCACCCCCTTTGAATTTGTATATTTTACCACATGTTTTACAAACTTTCAAACCTATACCCGGAGTATGTTCGTCCGGGATATAATCGTAAAACTTATGCCAATCACTAGTTTCTCCTCTACTTTTCCTACTACTACGGGGTTGTATGGTTTCGGTTGGTTGTTGTTGTTGTTCTTCTTCTTCCAATTGTATGTCACCTACAACCTCGTTGTGTGTACCCCATTGTTGGGTAGGAGGATCATGGTATTCTTGGGTGGGCTCACCAGTTGGGACAATTGGTGGCCTACGGGAAGAGGAGGAAGAATCTTGTCCGCTACAACCGCTACCGCGTGATCTAGACATAATGTAGTAATGTGCTAAAGTATGTAAAAAAAATATACAATGTAGGAAGGGTGAATTATAAAAAAAAATCTAAAAAACAAGAGGATTGAGATAGAGAAGATCAAAAAACCAACAATAATTTTAACTACAATGTATATAACGAGAGAGGTATGAAATTTTGATACCATTCACCGTGGAATACGCGTATATAAAAAAACTGTAAAAATAAGAATAGAATAGAACTAGAAAGAAGCGCTTTGCCGATTCCGCAATTGAAGAGTTGAGGAGAGCTTGAAGTAGATTTGACGAGGGTTGAAGAGAGTTGAAGACATTGAAGACGTTGAATTTTGATTTCGATACGACCGAAATTTGATCGTGTATATGCCTCGTTGTAGACTTGTTTGATGAATACTACAATTATTGAAAAATTCTTTAGAAATGATGTATAATAGTAGAGAGAGTAAGAGAGCAAGGTGTGATTTTTTAGGAGATTTTTGGGGGTATTTATAGGCTCAAAATGTGGGAAAAAACAAAAAAACAAAAAAAAGCCAAAAAAAAGGCTAAAGAGCCGTTACCAACGGCTCTGTTTTGGCAGCCAACGGACCGTTCGACCCGCGGGTCAACGGTCGACCCGTAACGGGTCGAACGTTTGACCCGTACGGGTCCAACGGGTCGTAACCCGCGGGTCGACCCGCGGGTTGGCGGGTTGAATTCGCGTTCTTAACGGGTTCGCGGGCCGGGTTTCGCGGGTTGAATTCGCGTTATTTGCGACCCGGGTCGACCCGGTACTGTTCACCGAGTTAGACCCGAACCCGCCAACATCTTAAACGGGCCGGGTTCGCGGGCCGGGTCGTGGGTGGGTCGCCGGTTGACCTAGCCTAGTTGCCATCCTTAGCTTGGGGCCATTAGCTCGTACTCCTTCCCGATGAAGTAAATTACGCTGATCACCGAGAGGTCCTCCCCCTTCAGAATCGACAGAGTATTGTCCATCTTGATCTTCACACAGCTCGGCGACAAAGGCTGTACCCTATAGAGGACCTTATCCCTGACGTCATCCGGGTAATTCCTGATCGACCGGGGTTGTGGCAGAAAAGGGACCCCCAATTTCTGAGGGGCAATAGTCTTATCAGGACTGCTCGGCATGGTCCACTTCAACCTCTTCTTCCGAACCTTAGGGGCCTTCTCAGGCCACGGGGTTGCCAACAGCTCGAGGGCGGAGGCCCTCGGGGGGAAGTCCATCCCCCCAACCTGACCACCCTCAACCCCTGCCTTTTCAGTAGGCGGTGCTCCCTCGTCCTCCCCTTCCTTATCATGCTCCCCTCCTTCGCATTCTTATCATGCTCCCTCCTTTGCCCTCCTTATCATCCTCATCATCGGTACCCCCCTCTTCTGAGTCACTGCTCTCCACCACGAATGGCATGCGGGTTCGCAGTGGCTCCACGGCAATCACTTCGTCATCCGTGTCCCATGAAGTTGAAGCTTCCAGAGGATCCGAAGAGGTCGTAGAATCCGATAGACTCGTATGCACATAGCTGTCAGAAGTAGAGGTGGAGGAGCCGGACTGAGACCTAGACATGACAAAGAAACCTAACTTGATTGACTTGAACGGAGGGTTGTCGGAAAAATCGTCGACGGTGGTAGAAAATCCTAGAGAGAGAAAGCAAAAGTAAGAAATGAGAAGGGGAGAAAGGGACGAGTATTTATAGAGGATTAAAACTCCTCATTTTTCATGAATGTCAGTTACAGTAACTGCCACGATTCGTGCAAAAACGGTTACTGTAACTCCTCGATTATCGTGAAAAACGATTCATATAACGGCTATTGGAATCTCCGAGTCACCTGGCCTCACTCGTCCTACTGACCCCTCAAGCCTTGACAGTCGACCTATATCTCGAGCATGGGGGTAGCTTCAGCAGACCAAGTCACCTATCCTCGCTCATCCCACCGACCCTTTCAAGCCTCGACGGTCGAACTATATCTCGAGCATGGGGGTAGCTTCAACAGGCCAAATCAGTTGACCACGCTCATCCTATCGCCCCCTCAAGCCTCGACGATCGACCTATATCTCGAGAATGGGGGTAGCTTCAACAGGCCAAGTCAGTTGGCCTCGCTTGTCCTACCGACCCCCTCAAGCCTCGACGATCGACCTATATCTCGAGCATGGGGGTAGCTTCGACAGGCCAAGTCACTTGGCCTCGGTCATCCAGCCAACCCCCTCAATCCTCGATGGTCGACCTATATCTCGAGCATGGGGATAGCTTTAACAGGCCAAATCATCTGGCCTCGCTCGTCCAGCCGACCCCCTCAAGTCTCGACAGTCGACCTATATCTTGAGCATGAGGGTAGCTTCAACAGGCCAAATCAATTGGCCTCGCTCGTCCTACCGACCCTCTCAAGCCTCGACGGTCGAACTATATCTCGAGCAAGGGGGTAGCTTCAGCAGACCAAGTCATCTGGCCTCGCTCGTCCTGCCGACCCCTTCAAGCCTCGACGGTCGATCTATATCTCGAGCATGGAGGTAGCTTTAACAGGTCAAATCAGTTGGCCTCGCTCGTCCTACATCCCCCTCAAGCCTCGACGGTCGACCTATATCTCGAGCATGGTGGTGGCTTCAACAGGCCAAGTCAGTTGGCCTCGCTCGTCCTACCGACCCCCTCAAGCCTCGACGGTCGACCTATATCTCGAGCATGGGGGTAGCTTCAACAAGCCAAGTCACTTGGCCTTGCTCGTCCAGCTGACCCTCTCAATCCTCGATGATCGACCTGTATCTCGAGCATGGGGGTAGCTTCAACAGGCCAAGTCACTTAGCCTCGCTCGTCTAGCCGGCCCTCCTCAAACCTCGACGGTCGGCCTATCTCGAGCATGGGGGTAGCTTCAACAGGCCGAGTCACTTGGCCTTGCTCTTCTAGCCGACCCCCTCAAGCCTCGATGGTCGACCTATATCTCGAGCATGAAGGTAGCTTCAACAGGCCAAATCACTTGGCCACGCTTGTCCAGCCGACCCCCTCATTCCTCGACGGTCGACCTATATCTCGAGCATGGGGGTAGCTTCAACAGGCCAAGTCAGTTGGCCTCGCTCGTCCTGCCAACCCCTTCAAGCCTCGACGGTCGACCTATATGTCGAGCATGAGGGTAGCTTCAACAAGCCAAGTCAGTTGGCCTCGCTTGTCCTGCCGACCCCTTTAAGCCTCGACGGTCGACCTATATCTCGAGCATGGGAGTTCCTTCAACAGGCCAAATTATCTGGCATCGTTCGTCCAGCCGATCCCCTCAAGCCTCGACAGCTGACCTATATCTCGAGCATGGGGGTAGCTTCAAATGGCCCAATCACTTGGCCTCGCTCGTCCAGCCGACCTCCTCAAGCCTCGACGATCGACCTATATCTCGAGCATGGGGGTAGCTTTAACAGGCCAAGTCACTTGGCCTCGCTCACCCAACCGACCTCCTCAAGCCTCGACAGTCGACCTATATCTCGAGTATGGGGGTAGCTTCAACAAGCCAAGTCACCTGGCCTCACTCGCTCTACTGACCCTCCCAAGCCTCGACCCTCCAAAGCCCTCGTGCTTGGCCATAGGAGCCCTAACTAACCCGGCACCGACTCCAACCGGCCCAAGCTGTGAGAACTCTCTTCCCACTCTCCTTCATGAAACTCAACTACTCTTCCACGATACGCCAAGCACAGTCCCACAGGAGTAGGGGGCTTGTGATATGGGATAAATAAAGCAACATCATTTATGGCCCTCTGATCTCCTCTGGATCCTCCCCCCTGTGATCATCAGGCCAGCTACAGTCCAATGGGCCTCATCCAGCTCAGGCCCATGCTGCTTGTTTTTGGGGTGTGGGGGCAACAAGTGTGAGTTCTTGTAATTTGTGAAGAGAAAACTGTGGTACTGGCATCGGTCCGATCCTGGGGAGTAGGACCGTCTCGGGAGTAGGAGCAGAGAGGTAGAGGCCGTGTGCTCCGCTCGGATCTTTGATGCTCGGCTCAGTCTTTTGTACCTACACACTGCCTAGAAACACCAAGAGAAGTCTCGACGATAGTGTAACACCCCGAATTCCAAAATACACTGAATTCGAGATTCCGCAGGATCTTTACACTTCTTTCTTACAATTTTACAAGGAAATAAAAACTTTTCACTTTACATCAGAGTTACATGAGATCTTTACACTTTACATTTTACAGCGGAAGCATATATCACAAATAATTTACATGTAAATGACAGCGGAAGCAAATTACATCATTATACAAAGATATAATCATGAATTATCTATAAGCATCAGTCCTCCTTTACCCTTTATCAAGTCATTTATCCTGCATACAAAACTGTGGGTACGTCAGTTTATTCAACCGACGAAAATTATACATGGCCATCCTCTCTATACCAGAAACAGTTTAACGATTCTCAATTCTTAACAAACCACAAACTTGTTCACAAACAAAGCTAAAAGGGACTATCCTGTTGATGTCGTGTTGTGATTGTGCACTTAGTCCTTAATGCAATTATTATGTTATATGATACTAATGCACACTTGTTCGGATTCTATGCATCCCATACTATATAGGTCCAAGGGCAAGCCCTTAATCGTACTTCATGTTGTAGGGTTCAATCCTTCGTCATGACTTAATCTACTACTGTAACTACGGTAAGTATCCTAGATATTTTCTGACATACGAACTCATATCTAGGCGCCCTGGAGGGAATCCCACCGCACTGACACATGACTCATCATGCAGGCATCCTGTGGTAATTCAGCTCCTACCATAGACATGACACCACCCGCAGTCATCAAACACCCCACGAGCGTCGCCAACGGGACGGTATTCTGGAGCAATATCCACGCCCTATCATGACTCATCATGGGACATCCTAGGATACTCTCTCGCCGCCAATCCAATGGCCCTCATACTCAAGGCTTTTCTCTTACTTTCATCACATCTTCACTATGTATCTAGTCCTTATTTTATTAGAATCATGAACAAAAATCAAAGCTCTGGAGTTAGCCTCTCCACTATACCGGACTTAATCATTCATTCAACATGACCCAACCTTGGTCTTTCATTTCAAATTCCATTTCAATTCATTTCTTTCCAATTGTCAGTGGGAGACTTAGCTACTCTTTAGTTTCAATTTCAATTCACATTCACCAGAATTGAGCCTTTCAAACCCAATAGTTCATTTTTCATAGTCACCAATGATTTTCCTTTTCATGTTCATAACTTTCACAATCATACAACTTTTCATAGATTCAATAAAATGATTTACTTCATTTCATGTACACATTCATGCGAAGACAAATAGAATTTACTGCTTCTAAATTGTCACAACAAATAATCATTCAACAATAGTAGATTCATTACCTTTATCATAAGGCAAATCTTAGAATTCTGAGATATCAAAAAGTGATCTGGACAGTCGACTTAGAGCATACTCAGTCAACTTGTTCAGCCAAGGAAAATTCTTCAATAAACTGCTCGGAAGAGTCGACTGCTGTACGTGGCCAGTCGGCTGTTCCGCAGTGTTCAAATTCAATTATAATTTACGGGAAGGTCGACTGTCATCCAAACCAGTCGGCTGTTCTGTAGAGTTCAATTGAAACTTTGAATGTTCAGCATAGTCGACTGCTTCATATATTCGGTCGACTGATCAAAGTTAATTTTCGAATTAAGGAATATCTCTTCCTTCTGTTCTTCAATTAGCACACAGCATTTATTCAACTACAGTATGTTCAATGTCAACATAAACATGCGATTCTTATCCATTTACCAGCATCACAACATAGTTCACGATTAAATGTAGATTTCACATAACTAGTACTTTCTTTCACCCAAATAAAATTTCTAATCGTACAATCGTCTTTTACTCATTATTTGTCTACGGAGATAAATATTAACTCCGAATTAACATGATAGAAAAATCAAGATAACAACACACATTAAATACATCGTTTCATAGAATTTCGAACTGTACATATTTTATCTCATCGTACCAGTCGACTGTTCACATGATCGGTCGACTGTACCGGTAATTTCCAGTTCCTCTAATGTCTTTAGTTCTTTACTATTCATTCACATTTTCCACCTCATGTATAGCATAGAGGATTTCAATATGACCATCATTTTATCAATCAAATTTTCACACGCATGATAACAAAACAATCTCAATCCTAACATGATTTCTATTCTAGAAGTCATGAGAAACACCCACCTTTTGAAGAAATAAACGAAATCCGTAAAGCATCCTAGTGCGATAGTATGACTCTTCCTCCTTGCTCCTTGCCAAAACGAGAGTTCCTTCAGTAGTGATGACCGGCCTCCAAAGAACACTCACTAACAACTCTCTTAAAAATATATTTTCTCTTTCAATAGAATTTTAGTGTAGAAGACAATTGAGTGAGAGGGGTATTTATACTAAATCTTTGGGTGAGATGGAGGGCTAGGATTTAGTAGATGGTTATAGGATGGAGGGTTAGGATGAGAGTAGGAGTTATAGTAACTACCCACACACTCAAATAACTACCCATGTGCACAAACCCGCTCTCCCTCATCCAACTCAATCCGGCCACTAAGAATGGTGTGCATTGCACACTACGTGCTTCGCACGTGCCACCTAGTCCCCATATAAAAAATGTACAATTTTAATAAATCAATTTGATCACTACTTGTCTCTACATGACAAGTGTGAGCCCTTTAATTGATTAATTAAATTGTGGGTTTCAATAATAATGGGCTTAGGTTGTGGGCCAAGACAACCAAATCTAAAATTAGTTAAAGTGAGCTAAACTAAATAAATAGTGTTTTGGGCTTTAGAAATAAGCTTTTAGAAAAATAAAATATTTGTTCATTCAAAAATGAGATTTCAAAAAAATAAAATAAGATACATATTAAAATTGCACGTGCACAACACGTGAAAATAATATTTTTATTAAAAGAAAGTTTGGGGTATTACAGATAGGCCATTCGACGATCTAGTCAGTCACTGAGAAAGCAACAGTAGCTAGGGTTTAGGTTGGGAAAAGTTTATTACTTCTAGAAGTGAGGAGGGAGTCTGGGATTTATAGGCACGGGTAAATGGGTCTGATACCCTAACAGACCGGGTCAGACCCGCTCGCCTGTGGGCCTGAATGGGCTGAAGCCCGTTTGACTCGTTTGACTTGATGATCACGGGGGAGTGAAGTCTGAGGAGATCTGGAGGTCCAGATGGGGCCACGTCACTTACCTCATATCAAGAGCCCCCTACTCCTGGAGGGAGGCGTAAGCCAGCCATGTAGGAGTAGTCTATCCCCGTTGGAAGAGTGGAGCACTGTGTTCGGAGAGTATGACTCGTAGCTTCTTGGAGTGGTAAGTGGGGTAGGACGAAGGAGATCCTCTGAAGGAAGAGGCGTTGAGGGTCGGGGAATGATGGTCGGGAGCCGAACGTCGAGCACCGAACCGAGTCTACGGGGGCCAAGAATTTGGCTCAAGGTTTATGAACGACGCTTCGATGGCCGAGCGTTGAGCCCCTAGTAAGCCTCGGATGCCGAGGCTTACTACCGAGCATCGAGCCCCCCAGTTTGAGAGAGCTAGGGAGAGGCTCGGAATCTCTGCCGAGCATCAAGCTCCAAGCTTGTTGTAAGAGCTAGGGGTGGCTCGGAATCGCTACCGAGCGTGGAGCCCCTAAGCCTGTTGTAAAAGCTAGGGGTGGCTCGAAATCGCTGCCGAGCGTCGAGCCCCTAAGCTTGTTTAGAAGCGAAGGGGTGCCTCGAGGTCACTGCCAAGCGTCGAGCCCCCCAGCTTGCTGTAATAGCTAGGGGGTCGCTCGAAATTACTATCGAGCGTCGAACTCCCAAGGTTGCTGTAAAAGCTCTTGGGTGGCTTTGAGGTTATTGCCGAGCGTCGAACCCCCAAAGCTGCTGTGAAAGCTCTGGGGGGGTGGCT